>ML848285.1:0-22458 GCA_009831015.1 Picea engelmannii | reverse complement strand
TAAAGCCATCAATTAATGCATCATAATTCACCATGGCATGATGTCACCTGTCCATTGGATCATTGTGTTGGAAAACCACCATAGTATGATTAATAAGTGTGTAGTTTAATCCATGTCGGAGGGGAACTAGATCATATATTTGGTGCTATTTCTTGGGGGCATGACATGTAAAAGGGAACTGAAGGCTGGAACTGAGGCAAGAAGAGGCTCGTGCTATCATAGTCTCTTTCTTGAAATAATTTGAATATTGAGTTAGAAATCAATAATCAAGGCTTGTGGACTATTGTCAAGTTTAGAGGACCTAGTGGAAGACTCTGAAGTCTATTAATTGTATTAAGATTTGATACTATTATCTTGTTTGGGTATAATGAAGGACACTCCATTTCATTGACAAATTCTATTCTAGTTATGTATGAGTTTGCGTATTGCGCACTATTGTAATTCATGCAAAATTATGTTTAATTAAAACTCATGATAAGATATCTTTTATGGTTGGTTTGAATTCGTTAATTAGTCATTGAATGTGAGTATGCATGTTTGTGATTTCTTGGTCACTGTTTACTATGTTTATTACTTATATGTATTTGTTTTAATTGTTGTATGGTTGTGTGAACTATTTCCTTAGTTTGAAAACTTATTTTTATCTCATGTTCAATTTCTATTACTCCTCCATGTTGAGTGTGAGTATGCATATTTGTGATTTTCTCAGTAACTATTTATTGAGTTAATACTGACACGTATTTTTTTTAATCATTATTAGGTTGTATGACTAATTCTATAGCTTGATAACTTACATTTATCTCATGTTCAATTTTTGTTATTCTTCTTGCACCTAACTGGGATACTACGAACTACTTCTATATCTTAGTTATAATAGTATAGCTTTAGAATAGAGTTAGATTGGTTCTTTCTGTTTCCTGTATAGAAGCTTAGAATATCTTCAAGGAAAGTCTCTTTTCAAGGAGCAAATCCCCCTTAGTGGAAACCAGACCCACATACCGGTGAGGATTTCCATCTCAAATGAGTATAGGCCTAATTGGGGCCTTAATAAGACAATTTCTCCACGTTGACTGCCAAGATTTTTTCTAGGAATCAACACCCCCCTTAATGACAACTTCATGAACTCCTAACATAGATCAAAGTTTGGAAAAATTTGCTTTTGTAAGAGACTTTGTGAATATAGCAACTTGATCTTCTGTAGGGAAAAATATCACTTCAATAAATTCATCACGAATGAGCTTGTGGATGAAGTGCATGTGTAACTTTATGTGTTTTTTGTGTTGATATTGAACTAGGTCTTTGAGAAGTTTGATGTCACTCTGAATGTCGCACCAGAGGGTTGTTGGATGCTACTACTAGAATCCAAACTCTGAAAGGATATGTCGAAGATACAATGCTTCTTGACTTGCGTTAATCACTGCTTGGTACTATGCTTCTACTGAAGAAAGAGAAATATCCTTTTGTTTCCTATAGGCCCAAGCAATAGGTCCTTAACCAAGGATGAAAACATAACCTGTAGTAGAATTTTCATCATCAGGGTCACCGACCCAATTTTAATTAATGAAACCAACCAATAAAGGAGTCCCCCATGAGATGTAATGTATCTTGAACTAAATTGTACCCCAAGCATACCCAAGTATTCTTTTAGTTTCTTTCCAATGACTTTCATGGGGTGTTTTCATATACCGGGCAACAAGACAAACAACAAAGGAAATATCAAGACATGTGTGAGTCAAATATAAGATACTACCAACTAATAGATGGTACAAGGTGGCATCAAATTCAGGAGAAGTACAAGTGGAAACAAGTTTGACTCTTGACTGGAAGGGAGAAGTGGTTGGTTTAGAACCATCCATGTGAAAGCAATGTATAAGGTCACAATCATACTTAGACTATGAAATAAATATTCCTTCCTTGGTTTAAAATACTTGGAGGCCAAGGAAATAGTGAAAATAGCCTAAGTCGGTCATTTCAAATTTCTTTTTAAGGTTGGTTTTCACATGGTTTGAAAGTTTAGAGTCACTACCAGTGAGGATAAGATCATCAACATAAAGAAAAAGGATTATGATATGGATTCCTACTTTCTTGGTATAGACATTAGGATAATAATGACGTCTAGAAACACAACTATCAAGAAGAAAGCTGTCCATTTTGGCATACCAATCTCAAGAATCTTAATTAAGACCACAAAGAGATTTCTTAAGGCGAAAAACAAGGCTAGAGTCATTCTGGACATAGCCAATAGGTTGTTACATGTATATTTCTTCTTCAAAATCCCCATGCAAGAAGACATATTTGACATCCATCTGATGGACCTCCCATTTATGCGAGGCTGCAAGGGCTAGAACAAGGCGGATGGAATTCATTTTGGCTACATCGGAAAAGGTTTCATTATAGTCAATGCCTTCGACTTGGGAGAAGAATTTGGAAACTAATCAAGTTTTGTGTCTTTCAACACTTCCATATGATACTTAGTTTTGTAGACCATTTACATCTGACAAGTTTTCTTCCTTTCAGAAGAGGTACAATATCCAAAGTATCGTTCACCATTAAAGAGTGATACTCTTCATGTAACATCCCCGACCCTCCAAAGACCAGGAAATGCTACCAACACAACCTTAACTTAGCCTTTAAAGCTCTAATACCATATTGTAACATCCATATAAACATAGGATGACTATTCTACATATATATAACATAATAATGTGGAAATAATAGTAAGCCTACACATGTAGCATATACAACATATACATGCGATACTCATCAATTACAACATATGTACCATTACACAACATGTAAATGAACATAAAAGTGGTAATTATCTTTTGTTAGAAGACCACCAACTACGTGTAGACCTTCCACGAACCTCCCAAACATAGACCATGCTGCTCATCATGCTCAATAGTGGCTCACCCCTGAGCTAGGACTAAGCTCCACCCAGGGAAAGGGAATCCTAGACTAGGCAGAGGTTACCAGAACACTACACAATGCAACTAGAAGGATTCGCTTCAGGAGCCTTCTTACGCCCACTACTCATAGACTCTCATTCCCCACATGCCTATTCCACTTGGGAGTATCCACCTTCACAAGAATAGTCCATCGATACTTCACCTCCCTCTCTGTGTCTCGACAACAGGCCGGATCAAGAATTCTCAGAGCTTTGTAGCTAGTGTTGGACTCTCTCTGGGAGAAAACCAGTTCCCAACAAACTCTCTCATCTAGAGAGAGTTGCTCACATGCCTGACAAACTGCCTCTTCAACCATGGGCCTGACAACCCGCTTCTTCAGCACACTCCTCGACTCAACTCCAACCAGGTGAGGACAACAATAATGGTTCAACACTCATTCACACAGGACAGAAGGAATAAAGCCACACTCAGTCCAGGAACTGCGTGGCCACAACAACCCACAGTTATGACACCACATGACTCAGACAAATACAAAATACCCGGGCTTCACAGAAGATGCCATTCAGTCCACGGGTTCTCACTGGTTTCAGGATGCGTGACCAAAGGAAAAAATAAAAGGGGTCGAGTGTAAAGGAAAAATGGGTTCAGACTTCGGATGGCTGAATGACCAATGAACTCACGCGGAGGTTGGAAGAATGACTCACGAGTTACTTGTTCCAGGGTCCCTGGTGGATGTCCTCGTTCATGGTTAGACAATGGATGGAGAATCGCCAGACTCCCCTGAACCAACCCCCAACATGGCTGACTTCTTTAGCTTTTAATGCATGCGTCTAGGTCGACACTTGTCTTCTTGGAGCTGCATGCACTACATTTGCATTCGTTCCCCTTTCCCAAAAATTTAGGACAACACTCTTCAATTGTCCACCTTAGCCTTTAGGAAATAATAATAAATTATTGTCCCCTTTAGAGGTAATCCCCCTAGGTTATCCCCTAGGCCCACACACTTAGCCTCCTCCCTTACCCAACCTTGTGGAAGCTTAGTCCCCCATCACTCTTTCTTCGTGGTCGGTCTGCACACAATGATGTTTATATTTTATTAATGATCTGCATAATTACATATACAAAATCAGACTCCTGGCCTTTAACACTTAGGCTCTCTAGCCTAATAAAAACATAAGCCCACCAGCTTATATACACTTGTCTCACCAACCTATAAACATGATTACAATTCATAATAAAACTGGGGCACTATCAGGGGATATTACAACCCCTCCCCTTATTTTTTCATTGTCCTCGGTGCAACTCTTTACACAACATCATCAAGATTTCCCAAATCTTAAAAAAGATGTGGGTATTCCGCCTGCACAACATCCTCATGCTCCCATGTTGCATCCTCAGGACCATACCAGGTCCACTGGACCTTTACAAGTCTTATGGCTCAATTCCAGAGCTGTTTACTCTTCCGGTCCCATATGCGCACTAGATGCACTTGCAAGGCACCTTCTTGCTCCACCTGAATCACATTCCAATCGATTACATGATTAGCATCAGGTATATATATTTCTTAAGAAAATAAATATGAAACACATTATGTACCATCATGGATGCAGGTAATGCAAGCATATATGCAATGTATATATATGTATATACAAACAATTTTAATAACATTATAACCTATATACAACATACACAACATACAATAAATAGAGAATTGTACTTATCTTTTGATTGAGAAGACTTCCATATCAACATGGTCTAGGCCAAGGTGCCAAACCTCAGCAACAATCCAACCAACCAAATCTCAACAACACTCCAACCAATGGTCTCTCATTCCCCACATTCCTGTCCCACCCCTGGAGTGCACACCTTCATTGTTACACAGTCCATCGACTGCTACACCTCCCTTTCCTTGGGCTTTGGCAACAGGCCAGACTGAAAGTCTCAGAGCACCGTGGCTCGATGAGTTCCAATTTCCCTTTGAGATCTCCAATCAACATCTTCTCGACCTACTCTTTGTAATCAACATTCTAACTTTAATCCACATCATCTCATCTGCATCACCCACATGCAGTTATCATGAGAAAACATAAAAGATTTCATTTCAGAACTCCAACTTAGTTCAAAAAGGAATTCAACTTTTACCCTAAAACAGGAAATTCCGTTTCATAATTCTTCTTGGCTGTTTCCATATTATGAATTCAACCATCCTTATGATTTTCCACAGGCACCAAACTGCATACCATTTTCTCGCAAGACTTCATCTTTCATACTGCCAACAAATTGTCAGTATTTTCTGTACATCATAATTCAACATGTACAACACCTTATGCAATGATCTTAGAATTGCCTGCACCTAGCAATTCAATAACAATTACCAAACAATTTAACCAAATAGAATGACTCATCATTCTATGCATATGCATGTTCATAATTAATAACAATAAGTTTATTATTTCAATTTTCTAAACATAAAATTTTCTGTAGTTTCTATTCCTGTGACTACCTGGCTTGCAACTTTCTTGTTGCAATGTTTAACAGTTCCTGAAATGTTCTCAACTTCATGAGTTACCAATATTTCAGCCATTAGTATAATTATTTCCATGCCAAAAACATATATGCATGTACTTACAAAATGCATTCAACCAAGTGCATTTAAGTATACAATTCCATCATGTATGAGTGCAACTTTGCCCCTTACTAGACATGAGTACAACTCTCAATGCCTATTTATTCAGTGTACCCTTGTATTAAATTACATAATTCTCTTCATCTAAGTCATGTATCTCACCATCCATAAGTTGTAATTCTGGCCAATGTGTTGCCACATTCTCCACACACGTTCTATTGTCTTCCCAATTAATTGGATGCCTTCCTTTTCGACCCGAACACTACACCAAGAATATAATTCTATGGTGTTCATTAGTGTTATAAAAAAGGTTGCAGTCCAAGTTTTGTTTAAAGGTAGGAAGATTTTTAGTACCCGTGTGACTCATAACCCTTCCATATCCATACCTTTCCATATCCAACCATGTCCTTGTCTCATACATGACTAGATTACTGGCATTCATTCCTATAACAAGTTCTTATCTTTTAATTCTTTGGTTATTACCCCATAACCAAATTAACATGACATTCTCATATGTCAGTGTGTGCATTCAAAGCTAAGAATATTTGAATTAATACATGCCTCCAACCTTTACCACATCCAGTGGTATGAATTCAATAATATAATCATGTGATTTTATAAAATAACCCTGGCTGAGGAAATTCTTACCTAAATTTCCTTTCAACAATTATGCAAAAAGAGTAATAAAAACTCATACCTGCATGATTGCCATTAATAAATTTTATACTACCTAAAATTATGATGACAATAGGAGCTTTCATGCTTCTTTTATCAAACTTATAACCAACACTTCAGCTCTCTGTTGCTTCACTCCTTATGCAACAAAATCAATAAAAACACTTGCAAACATGCAAGCATTCTTTCCTCTGGCTGACCCAACAAGCCATAACATACTTGCTGCCACAGAAATTGCAACAACTTCTTTCTCGCTATAAATGTTTTTCTTGTTGATCCTAGAAGTATTCAATTCTTCTCGGATTCCTGAATCTTCTTGTGCTCTCACTATGATCACTGTGCATGATTAATTTTGTCCTGAGCACTTTCTAGCCAAATTACTCTTGGTTGTCTTTGCATTTATAGTCCCAAACTAAGTTGATATTAACCTTCAACTTTCGTTAATTTCCTGGGTCCAACTAACCCAATCTCGTACTTGGATGAATCAAATTCCACACCAAGCTATTTTATAGACTCTGTATTCTTCAACATCTAGTTACTCTTCAGGACTGAACTTCTTTTACCTTACCATCATAGATTCAAGTGATACCTCCAACCTCTTGGGTTGTCACTCATGTATCTATGGTTATTCAGTGTTATATAAGGAGTATGTCTCCTGAATTAACCTGGTTATGATCCCATAACCAATCATAGCATAAAATGCAACTGAAATTTTATCTAAGTGCATTCTAGCATCAACAACACTTACACACTCTAGGCCTTCAGCCATTACATATCAATTTAAATACTGAAAATTAACTGAGGGAATCCTTACCTCGATCCCCTTCAACATGTATGCATCAACATAAACTAAATGCATACCTGCCTGGTTGTTACCAACCTACTTGTTGTTGTTTGACCAACTGATATTTGTAGAATCTCACAGACTTCCCCCTTCATCATTTTGATCACCATTTCTGCCATCCTCATGGGTCTTCACCTCGATGGAAATTATAAGCAACAACAACATCCACATATTTAACCCTGTTGTATCATTTTTACTAAATACATAATCCATCCTTTAGTCATACTCAAACATTATTTCATAATAACATACTATTCTAAGTTCACCAACATGTTATATGCATATCCAAGCATGTACATATGCAAAATTACGCATCCATATTGATGCACCCCCCCCGATCTCCTTGGGGTTGCACGACCTCCGAGTTTAGGATCTTTCTTCCTTTTGATTCAGATCGACCCTTCAGGCTCCTTATTGAACCCAAAACAATTATACACATGCCCCCTTTTTCCTTTAGGCATAGGTCCTGACAGACCCGCGGGCTATTCCTGCACGCTTCCAAAACTCCAAGTTTCAGGCGCTAGCCCCTTTTTCACTAGCCCTTTCCTTCTTAAGACCGTGGGCTATGACCTCATGGAAGGATGTGATTGAGGGCGTGGGAAAGAGTGGTTTTAGGCCAACCCGCTTTTGACCCCACAATTCACCTCCAACTACCACGTATGCCTTCGACGATACCGTGGTATAAATTGTGGCCCGCTCTGAGATTATTAACATCCGAGCAAGTTCTGGCCCCACAATCCAGCTCATCCATCGATATCTCACTTTTGGCGATGATCCGTGATAAATGACTACTATCTATCCGACTTTCCTGTCTTTCACGCGCCTTCCCAGACCTCCATGATCTGTCGGCACATATCCCTCTTCCAAACCAACGACAACAATTGATTTCGACTTTTTGGTCTTCGGGAGTTTCAACTCTCAAATCTCGCTCCCTCCTCAGTAGCTATCTTCTGAAGTGGAATATATGCTAACACCTGTCACTACAGATGCGCGGCTATGATTTTCTCCTCGAATCTAGCCTTCGGGAGTTTCAGTTCTCAACCTCTCGTTTCTTCCGGAGAGATTTCTATGAAATGGAAAATCATCTGCCATGCGTCCTTCTAAATATATGAATTTGCTCCCACTTCGAGACTTTAGTATTTTCAACCAGATCAACAGTCCTTCGGCTCCCTTCTCGATCAACGATTGAGATCTCCTTCAGGACTTAAACGCTTTCAAACTTTTGTCCTTCGCATTCTCCCGGAGTGTTTTCACTCAAAGTTCATGATATTTTGACACATACCCTCCTGCACGATCAACGATCATAAGTGGCTTCGTTACTTCGGGCTTCAGTGATTTTGTAACTTCCCCAACCAAAAATTTCCGAAGTGGTTCACTCTGGAGTTATGGATCTTTCGCTACCTATCAGCCTTGACGATGGATGGTCCCAAATCACTTCAGGACTTTGGGACTTTGACAATTCCACTCTCCTGCACACACAAGGGTTAAGTCTCATGTGCTTACCTCTATATCCAATGGTTGCTGGTCCTTCGCGCTCAGACCCAATGGATGGGATCTATTTCTCTCCTTTGCGATTCCTTTGTTCTATTGGATGATGATCTAACGATCCAGGCTCCTCCTTAGAGGTGACCTTGGGCGGTGACCTCACGCAAACACGTGATTGTGGGCACGCTCAAAGGTCGTTTGAGACCAAACTACTTTTCATCCCACAATTCACCTTGAGCCTGCATGTGTCCTTTCTCCAAAACTGTGGTTTGGATTGTGACCCCCCTCGCCTTCATAAAGCTCGAGTACCTTCTATCCCCGCAATGCGAGGTGATCGTCGATCTCACGATCTTGACGATGCTTCTAAATGGATGAACAAGATCTACCTCCAACAGTTCATATCTCTTCTGACTTAGAAAATTTTCTAAGTATTCAAAGGCTTTGACCTTTGCTCCTCCTTCGAGCCCGTCTATCGGGTCTCATCTTCACTCACATAAGCGTTATCTCTTATGAGATTTAGGATTAGAATGAGTCTGTCTCCCACACACTCCTTGTGTTATCTCTTCTGATATTTTCAAGTTACTCAGTCTCCTAAGGGTATCAACCCTTCTGTTTCCTTTCAAAGTAAAACTTCGTGCCCTCTTGGCAACCTTCTGCTCAAAGCACACCTTGCTGAGCGTTTTCTACAGAGTGTTCAACAACCCTGTGAGTATCTTCCTTCGATACTCTTCTCCCTGAAATTGAAAAAGAGTTCTCTCTGTGTACACTTGCACTCGCTCGATGCCCGCCTGGCAGAGCCCTACAGAGTTCTCAGTGACTCTATCTCTCTCTGAACTCAACACACAGTTCATGTTGTGCACTCACAACTCACATGAGAGAAACAATTGAAACTTATTCGTTACCTCACCAGTTCACACATTACTCTACGGTCCAACACCACTTCTGTTGTGGTTTTATGATACCGCTACTCCTCCCAAGCTTCTTAACATGACCAAGGTAACGTCTTGGCACTCAGGAACATTTTAAGGTTCAAAATTGGTTTCTCCAGACACAATTTCCACCTTAAACCTAGGGTCCAATGACCACTCACCCAGCCCATCCAGGCTCAGCATTGAAACCTTGTGTCAGAACGTGAGTTTTTTCCATTTCAACAACAACTCCTTCCAAAACTCTTGCTTCAAATTCCACTAACATGGCCCATCCAGGCTCAATGTTGTAACCATGCTCTGATACCATATTGTAACATACTCGACCCTCCAAAGACTGGGCAATGCTACCAACACAACCTTAACTTAGACTTTAAAGCTCTGATACCATAACATATATATAACATAATAATGTGGAAATAACAATAATCCTACACATGCAACATATACAACATATACAGGCGATAATCATCAATTACAACATATGTACCATTACACAACATGCAAATGAACATAAAAGTGGTACTTATCTTTTGTTTGAATACCACCAACTACATTTAGACCTTCCATGAACCTCCCAACCATAGACCATGCTACTCATCACGCTCAGCAGTGGGTCACCCCCGAGCTAGGACTAAGCTCCACCCAGGGCAAGGGAATCCTAGACTAGGCTGAGGTTACTGGAACACTGCACAATGCAACCAGAAGGATTCGCTCCAGGAGCCTTCTTACACCCACTACTCATGAAATCTCATTCCCCACATGCATGTTCCACCCAAGAGTATACACCTTCACAAGAACAGTCCATCGATGCTTCACCTCCCTCTCTGGGTCTCGACAACAGGGAATATTAGGAATTATTAGAGCTCCATAGTTGGTGCTGGACTCTCTCTGAGAGAAAACCACTTCCCAACAGACTCTCTCACCTGGAGAGAGCTGCTCACAGGCCTGACAACCTGCCTCTTCAACCACGGGCCTGACAACCTGCTTCTTCAACACACTCCTCAAATCATCTCCAGTTGGGTGAGGACAATAGTAAAGGTTCAACACTCATTCACATAGGAATGAGAGAAGGAAACAAACCACACTCAGTCCAGGAACTGTGTGGCCATAACAACCCATAGTTACGACACCACACAGATCAGACAAATACATAATACCCGAGCTTCACAAAAGATGTGGCTCAGTCCATGGGTTCTAACTAGTTTCAGGATGTGTGACCAGAGGACAAAACACAGGGGTCGAGTGTAGAGGAAAAATGGGTTTAGACTCCGGATGGCTGAATGACCAACGAACTCACGTGAAGGTTGGAAGAATGACTCACAGGTTAATCGTTCCAGGGTCCCTGATGGATGTACCCATTCATGAATAGACAATGGATGAATAATCACCAGACTCCCCCAAACCAACCCCCAACACGAATGACTTCTTCAGCTTTTAATGCATGTGCCTAAGTCGACACTTGTCTTCCTGGAGATGCATGCACTACATTTGCATTCATTCCCCTTTCCCAGGAACTTAGGGAAACACTCATCAATTGTCCACCTTAGCCTTTAGGAAATAATAATAAATTATTATCCCCTTTAGATGTAAGCCCCCTAGCTTATCCCCTAGTCCCACACACTTAGCCTCCTCCCTTACCCAACCTTGTGGAAGCTTAATCCCCCATCACTCTTTCTTCGTGGTCAGTCTGCACGTAACGATGTTTATATTTTATTAATGATCTGCATAATTACATATACAAAATCAGGCTCCTGGCCTTTAACACTTAGGCTCTCCAGCCTAATAAACACATAATCCCACAAAATTATATACACTTGGCTCACCATCCTATAAACATGATTACAATTCATAATAAAACTGGGGCACTACCAGGGGATATTGCACTTCATTCCTTGTTGTATCCCAATTTGGATGAACTAAAGATTCTACAAATGTCTCTAGATCATGATTATTTGAAACTTGATCCAAAAGTGAAGAGGTTCACTGAAATTATGAACGTGTCCGACGTTGATTTGAAGGATCATTGACAAGATCACTAGTTGCTTCTCGTGTTGAACATAACCATCTAGGAAGCGATGATGTTGGTGTAGGTTCATGTTCAATGGAATCATTTGGAGAAAGATGAGTAGCCGGAGGTGGATTTTCATCCTCACCATCATCATGTAAAGAATAAGAAACTAGAATAGGAGCAGAAGATGGAACAAATGTTGAAGATGGCCCGCAGGCCAAAGAAGGCACAAACAACGAATTAGGATTGCAGGATAAGAGATTTTCATTAAATTTAACATCTCTTCTAATATTAATTTCATTGGAATGTGGTTGAAGAAGTCTGTAACCTTTGACATCTTCAAAATATAAAAAAAAAGTACACTTCTCACTTTTAGGTTGTAAATCTTTCGTTTTCTCATCAGGAATGTGAGCCCATGCTACACTACCAAATACATGGAAGTGGCTTACATCTGGCCCAATTTTATTCCATGCTTTTTCCAATGTTATATTTTTTAGAGCCTTTGTGGGAGTCCAATTTACTATGTAATTTGCACAGTTAATGGCTTCCACCCAATAATTAATAATCCCTTAGAATGGATCATACAATTAGACATTTATTTTAATGTACAATTCTTTCTTTGAACAATACCGGTTTGTTGTGGTGTATATGGAACAATGTGTTTCATTTGGATTCCCTGTGAAGTGCAGTAACTTGTAAATTTATTGTTCACATATTCACCTCCACTATATGTTATTAATCTTTGAAGATGATGTCCATATTGGTTTTCTACAAGGGACTTGTAGGACAAAAACTTGTCAAAAACTTTTCTCTTAATTTTTAAGAAGTAAACCCAAGTGCGTCTAGAAAATTCATCAATGAAAGTTAAGAAATATTTTCACCCAGAAAAATAAGGAGAATAAAGTGGACCACACAAGTCACTGTGAAGAATCTGTAAAGGTGACAAGGTGTGCCAAGAGGCATGTTTTTCAAAATTGTCTCGATGATTTTTTCCGAGAACACAATTGAAAAAACACCATCTTTGCAAAAAACAAGAGGAAGATCGGTCACCATCTATTGATTAGTTAGTTGTTGCAATGAGCAAAAGTTTAGGTGACCAAACCTCTCATGCCAAAGTTTCCTCAAGTCATCACTATGAGCAACAAAAACTAATTGAAAATATGATGACCCAAAGTTGTCAAACTTGTACAACTTGGTAATATCATTGGAAATTTCAGTTGTGAGGACATGCTTAGGATCTTTTATATTCTTAATTACAACTTGGTGAGGTGAAAACACTACGGTTTTACCTTCACCCGAATGAGTGATTTGATATACTAATAGAAGGTTGTAGGAAATACTTGGAACACATAATACATCATTGAAAGACCATTATCTACCTGAACTGTTCCAGACCCTACAACACTAAGAGATCTATCATCACCAACATGTGTTACATTCATTTAGAGTAGAAAATATGGCTTTATTATTAGCCATATGATAAGATGCTCCATAATCAATAATTCACTCATCATCAGCAGGAGTAGAAGTTACATTGAAGGAGAAACCAAAAGCAGAAAGTGCATGTCCATGAGAAGAAGAAGAATCAATACTGATGTTACGCTTCTTCATCGCTGCTTCTAATGATTCCATATTTTAAAAACATTTAGACTCCACATGACCATATTTTCCACAAAAGTTGCAATGTCTATAACCAATCTTCTTACTTTTGGATTTTTCTTCTTTGTCACCATTAGGATTGAAAGTTGGCGGAGAGGGTTTTGGATCCTTGTTTTACTTGTTATTGTGGAGGGGATGTTACTTCTTGGGATTCTTATATTTATCTTTCTGTTGGAATACTAAGGCTTTGTTGGAGGTACATGTAATGATGATCACTCCAAGTTACAAAAGCTTATCTTGCTCTCTAATCAAGCATCGAAAAAGGAATCAATAGTGGTTTTTTGATAAGAAGTCCCTAGAGCTTCTTTGGTAGAATAGAAGATAGAAACAAACACTGAATATGCACTACCAAACTTAACAAAAATAATATATATGCAACGCTCATCGTCCATATCTATTTTACACTCTTTACATAAAATTTGAAGTGTTTTGAACTTAGATAAATAGTCTTCAATGCAAGGAAAATAATTCGGACTTAAAGTCATTATCTGATTTTCTATTTGGTGGGCTTGAATAATATTGTGTTTACCAAACACAGATTCAATCTTTTCACAAGCTTTATCTGGGTTCTCAATTCCTTGAAGGTGAAACCTTAAATTAGGAGAGATGGACATGCCGATTAGTCCACATGATTATTGATTCCTATTAACCCATTTTGCATACTTGTCATCATCATTGGGTTCTTGTTCTTTTCCCAAGGTAATCCGATACAATCCTTTACTTCTTAATACATCCTCCATATGGGATTTTCACAAGAAGTAGTTGGCATTGATAAGAAAAATATCACTAGGAGAATACATATTGAATATGCAAATAATATGGATTTACAAAATGAAATTGATGGTATGGATGGAAATGTCTCGAAAAATTAGGCTGTTTAAAACAAAACGACACTAAAAATGGACTTCGGATAAACATGCATAAACAATAACCAAAGAGACATGTGGCAAGTAGGAGTTGGTCCATGTGGTGATACACCTCCTTCTAATAACCTCACTTTTACAAACAAGTTGTTTATGAAGTGACCCACTTTTATAGAATAAGTGAGGATCACTTTTATAATGAAATTACTTTATAAATGAAAGTTGCATGCAAAATAAATAAATAAAAATAAAATATTATAGCTACTTATAGTGATTCACTTTTATAATTTAAGTGAAATATACTTCACAATGGATGCATGAACTTTTTCAAAAAAAGTAACAAAAGAAGACTTGAACTCAAGACCTCTAACTTAATAAAACAACTTTTAACCAATTGAGCTAGTGCAAAACACATTATATTATTTAGAAGGAGTATTGGGCGTGTTGTTGTTATGGAATATAAACTTGGAGAGTGTACTCATAAAAAAAATTTTCACACAAGAAACACATTTCTCTTCTCGATGACAACAAGGGTTAGATCTTGATTACCTTACAGAGTGCACGAAAAATAACATATACATACATGAAAACCCTTTACGCTATGTTTATGATTTACCGAGATCTCCTAGAGCGTGGGGCAAAGAGCATACGTAGATTGAAAAGATTAGTAACCTGGAAAATGAAAAAAAAACAAAAAACTGATATAAAACCAAAATAATGTTGGACATGGTGTTGGCATTGATGTCAAAGGAGGTCAATATGCTCAATATTGGACACAATGTTATGAAGTTGACATGAATGTCAAAAGAGGGATAATATGGTATTGAGACAGGATAATATGGTATTCATAATTGTTTTTGGATATGAAGTATCTTTGATGTCAAAAGGGGGTCATTAACATGGTCTACAACTCTGTCCATGTTGAGAGATTGATTAATGTCCATGTATTCACATCAATGTTCCAACAAAAAGTATATTGTTCATCCTTGAAGATATTATGGAATAATTTTACAATTAAACTTTGTCTAGTGTTATGCCTATGTCTTTACCATATATTGGAACAATGAATACAACTTTGGCACAAATTGATTCCTCATATCATTGTGTTAGTGCTATTATAACAACAATCACATGGTTTAATACTTTGATCCATGACAAGGATTAGCAATCTCCCTCCAGTCCATATCTCAAACTGTGTTTATGTCTACTCCATTAAGTCTGTTAACTTAAGTGCCCAAATGTAATTCATCTACATCCTTTACTGTTGAGATAAATAATGTATGAGTATGCTCCTGAATCAAATGCAAATGATTGAAAATTGGCGAATTAATTCCCATCTGATCATCATAATTTCATTGTGATCGTTAGATCACTGGACCAAGCTACAAGAATCATCAAGATTATAACTCAACATTGATCATTGGATCATAATAAGAGAACGATTGTGTGGATCGAATTGATTTCGCATATTGAACTAGTATGATCATTAATTTCCAAGCTAGGACCCAAAGGTGTAATTCAAATCCAACTTTGTAATTTTTGAGTCCACCATCGATTGGATAAGACAATCCACAATCACTTCGGGGTTGGTTGGTAGTTGACCAGAGCAAAACAAAATCGGATTTGAAGTTTTTATCAAAACCACTTTACATTATTTCGAGTCCACCGTTGATCAAGATCTAATGACCCTCGTTTTTTCACGTTATGTTGAGTATTGACCAGAGTCAAAATAGATGCAGATGCGAAATTTTTTTTATGCCAAATTTTATAACCCAACCATTGATTTGGTTAAGTGTATGGATAAGGTGTGTGGGTGGTCACCCTCAATCATAGGTTGAGGTCATATGTAAAGTGGCGATGAGTTAAAGGTCCAAATTTTTTAACACCTGGTCATGATATATGGTTACTTGGTGAAATGAAGTGCCTACGGGTTAAAACATAAAACAATCCATGCACCTTATGTATATAGCTGTTGGTCACAACATTTTGATCATATGAAAAACAAAGGGGAGTCACAAGCTAGCACCTGTTCATTTTAGGTATAGGAAAATGCACCAGATAGTGGAGTAAAATATTGATTATGATCTATTGAGAACTAATGATGCAGTGAAAGTGTGGGATCGAAATAGTGAAGTTGATCCATACCTATGATCAACTCTTAAAATTTTGATCAACATAATTATGATGAAAAATTAGCCCTCTTACTAAATTAAAGAGCTTTCACGATAATGTATGAATAATAATAGAGGAAGATATTAATTCTAAGTTAAAATATAAACATTACTTGTTGTTAAACAAAATGAAGAGGCACATTGTGATGTATGAAGGACACAATGGTTCAATTTCACACCCATTGGAATATTATATAAATAGAAATATATGGTGAGAAGAAAGTGTCGTTGTGGTCTAATTCAAAAGATCTAAAACATAGATAGAGTCCAAGTAAGATCCTAAAACATTCAAATGAAGTGAGGGTGGAAGGGAGGAGCAAGGGAGGATTGGATTCCTCTACAGGTTGAAGTTTGAAACATGGAGTTGCAGCTTCCTCAAGTTGATGCTTGAAAAATAGAGGATTGGAGTCCTTTACAGGTTGGAGCCTAATCTACAGGGAGTTGGTGCTTCCTCAATTTGGTGCTTGGAAAACATGGGATTAATGTCTCCTTGAGTCAATGCTAAAAATAAGAGAGATTTTTGTCTCTTGCAAACTAAAACTTGTAACTGAATTATATTTTTTATGATTTTTACGTTCAATTTCAGTTTTCTATACATTCTTGTTGATAAATTGTATGGTTCATTAATTATTAAAGAATTAATTTAATTTGTGAAAAAGAAGAAATATTGATTCACCCCCCCTCTCAGTATTGAACAACATTCCAAAAATTGGTATCAGAGTGGGTTCCTTCACCACAGTATAACCACTTGAAGGCATATTCTATGGAATCCAATGGATCAACAAGAAGGAATGCCCTCTAATAGAGCACCATTTTTCAAAGGAAATGATTATGCATTTTGGAGTATAAGGATCAGAAGTTACATGATGGATATTGGATGTGATGTTTGGCTATTTGTGGTAAATGGTTACACTGCACCAACTACTGCACCTTTAGATGCTGCTGCAAAGAAACTTTGCAATGATAATTCAAGGGTTGTTAATGCAATTTTGGTTGGATTAGTAAATCCTATATTTGTAAAAGTGATGCACTGTAAATCAAAAAAACAAATCTTGGACAAAATTAAAGTCGTCTATGAAGGAGATGGAAAAGTCAAGCAATCCAAACTTCAAACATACAGAGGGTAGCTTGAAAGTCTAAAGATGAAAGAGGAAGAAAACATTGCAAAATATTTTCAATAAGTGGATGCAATAGTCAATTCAATCAGAGCAATGGGAGAAGAGTTAAAAAACAAAATTATTGTCCAAAAGGTGGTAAGGTCATTACCAATGAGATATGATGCCAATATATCTACCTTGGAAAATTTAGAAGGCCTTGACAAACTTACAATGAAATAACTTCATGGCATTCTTATAGCCTATGAAATGAGAACCGGACAAGAAAAGTCATCAAAAAGGGAAACAACCTTCAAAGCATCAAAAGAAACAAAGAACCATGATTATGTGCCAAATGAAAACCACTAAGACATATTAGATGAAAAAGAGGCCAATTTTATAAGGAAACTCCATAAAGGGTCTAGGAAATATAAAGGGAAGCTACCCTTTAAGTGCTTCAACTGTGGAAAAGTTGGGCGTTTTGCCTCCAAATGTCCCTATCCCAAGCAAGTGGACAGTGATGATGAAGATAATTATAAACATAAATAACTTAAGAAGAGAAAAACTAGAAACAAGAAGAATTATACAAGAAAAATAAAAACTTCTACTCCAAAGAAGACAATAGTTCATCTGACATGAGTGAAGATGATGAGACAAAACTTTTCTTTATGGGCATAGAAAATCAAAATAAAGTTGCTGAAGATAATGAAGAAAACTCTAAAGTTGAAGGCGAAGTAGACCTTGAAGGAGAACTTATTATTTCTCTTCAAGAAATGAGAAAATATAAAAAGAAGAACAAATAATTAAGAGAACAACTATTAGAATATGAAGGAAAAAAAAATCAAGAGAAAAGGAAGTTTTAATAACCATCAAGGAATCATAACAAGTCATTATTGAATTAAAGACTCAAATCCAAGAAGCCAAAATAATTGAAGAGGTCACAAGTAAATAACTCAATGAAAAGCAACTAGACTGTGAAAAACTAGAGGCTAAAATTGTTTTTTCTAAAAAGAGAACTTGAGAAAGGAAATAATCAATCAAGATTTGAAAATAATTCAAGAATTTTGTATGATATTCTTACCAGTAAAATATCGTCAAGCAATAAGTCAATATTGGGTTATGATCAAAAGAAGTGTAACAAAGGATCTAACTTTACATCTCAACAAACTGATAAAAATCCAAAAAGTTATGCAATTGCCCTTCAAATCTCATTCAAAAACGAAGAAGGAAAAATAAAGACTAATCAACATAAATTTTCTCTCCCTTCAAAAGAAAATGAACATAGAAGGAAAACAACTACAAGAGCTCCCCCAAAACAATATCAACATCTCTTTCTTGGCTATTGTTTCTCTTGCAATAATTTTGGGCACAAAGCATTACATTGTAGAGCTTATGAAAAATACAATCATAAAAATGCTCATAGATATGGTTATAAGAACATCAAGAATAATAATAATCAAGAGAACAGAAAATATAATTTATTCTCTCCATTGCAAAATTATAATGTTGAATGCCACAAATGCAACAATTATGGTCACAAATCTAGTGACTGTATACCACCAAAGCTTCCCATAAAAACTTCAAAAATTCAAGAAGAAAAGCATAAGAAGGCATGGAAAGAAAAAAAATGGAAGAAAAAGAAACAAAGTATAAGGTTTCCTTGTATGCAAAAGATAAAAGGATTCAATGATATATTGACAGTGGATGTTCAAAGCATATGACTGGAGATCAAGACAAATTCTTGAGTCTGAAAAGGAAAGAAAAAAGGAAGTGTTACATTTGGAGATAATGTCTCTGCCAAGATACTTGGAAAGGGCATAGTGAGTTTAGGAAATAATAAATCTAAAGAAGAAAATGTGCTATTAGTTGAAAATTTGAAGCCTAATCTCCTCAGTGTAAGCCAAACATGTGATCAGGGACACATACTCATATTTGAATCTCAAAAATGTGAAATTAGAAAAGAAGACTCATGAAAACTAGTGGTTGTTGCACCAAGGACACCAAGCAATGTTTATATCTTAAACATTGAAGAAGAAGAAAAATGTTGCATGAGCCAAATAGAGGAAAATTGGCTATGGCACAAAATAATGGGACATAAAGGCTTTGACAATTTGATAAAATTCAATAAAAAGGAAGTTGTGAGAGATATGCCAAATATTATTAAACCTTCAAACTATGTTTGTAGGCACTGCCAACATGGAAAGAAGACAAGAGTAAGATTCGAGACAAAAGAATACTCTACATCAAAACCATTAGAACTTGTTCACACTGGCCTCTAAGGATCAACAAGAACTAAAAGCGTGCAAGGTGAACATTACTTCATTTTATTCATTGATGGATATACAAGGATGACTTGGGTATATTTTCTTAAAGAGAAACCATAAGCATTCAAAAAATTCAAATCCTTCAAAGCACATGTTGAAGATGAGACTAATGTCAAAATCAAGTGTCTAAGATCAGAAAATGGAGGGGATTTTACCTCATATGAGTTCAATGAGTTTTTTGAAACTCATGGAATTAAAAGACACTTTTCAGCTCCAAGAACTTCTCAACAAAATGGAGTTTTTGAAAGGAAAAATAGAACTGTTCAAGAAGCAGCCAGAACTATGTTAAATGAAGCCAAACTCCTAGCATAAGTAAAACACTTCAAAGTCTTTGGGATAAAATGCTATATAAAAAGAGATGATGACAATCTAAGAAAATTTGATTCCATATTAGATGAAGGCATATTTCTTGGTTACTCATCCGATAAAATGGCCTACAGATGCTACAATATGATATTGCACAAAATTGTGGAAAGTGCAAACGTAAAGGTGGATGATCTAACACCAAGAAGAAACAAATCTCAAGACAATTCACAAATTGATGAAAGAAGAAGAGATGGTGATGATGAAGAAGAAATTGAATAAATACAAGAAGAAGAATCACAAAGTGAAGAAGAAAATTAAGAGGAAGTATCACCAAAACAATATTCAAAAGCACCATCAAGAAGAGTACAAAGAGATCATCCTGAAAGTCAAATAATAGGAAACAAAAGTGTTGGAGTTGAAACAAGAAGAAGGATAACATATGAATCAGAACAATCAATGCTCTCCCTAATAGAACCCAAAACATTTGTAGAGGCCAACAAAGATGAAGATTGGATTAAATCCATGAATGGAGAGCTTGATCAAATAGAAAAGAATCAGACTTGGGAACTTGTCCCAAGACCAAAATAAAAAAAAAATGTGGTAGGGACCAAGTGGATTTTTAAAAACAAAGTTAATGAAGATGGTGAAATTATAAGGAATAAAGAAAGAGTAGTGTGCAAAGGATATGCATGAGTAGAAGGGATTGACTTTGAGGAAACATTTTTCCCAGTAGCTAGATTAGAAGCTATCATAATGTTCTTGGAATTTGCATGATTTAAAAACTTCAAAATATATCAAATGGATGTCAAATCAACATTCTTAAATGGAAATATAGAAGAAGAATTTTATATAGAACAACCTGAAGGTTTTTTATTATCAGAAAATAAAGACTATGTCTACAAATTAAAGAAATCATTTTATGGTCTCAAACAAGCTCCTAGGGCATGGTTTTCAAGACTTGATAATCATCTACATCAACAAGGATACAAAATATGAGCTACTGACAACAATCTTTACATTAAAACTGAAAATAAAAATATGATTATTGTTGTAGTATATGTGGATGACATAATCTCTGGAATTAATCTAAATCCTCTAAGCAAGCAATTTGCTATAGAAATGCAAAAATAATTTGAGATGTCAATGCTTGGTGAACTGAAATTCTTCCTAGGATTACAAGTTTCAAAATCAGACAAAGGAATATTCATATCTCAGACCAAATACATTAAAGAAATGTTGACGAAATTTCAAATGGAATATTGTAAACCTATGAACACTCCTATGATTACATGATGCAAAATAAGCAACGATGATGAATCACTAGAAGTATACCAAGACGTGTATAGATCAATGATTGTTAGCCTATTATATGCAACAACAACAAGACCATAGATCATGCAAGGTGTAGGATTAGTGGCCAGATTTCAATCTGCACCTAAAGAGACACATATGAGGCAGTTAAAAGGATGTTTAGATGTCTCAAGGGCACCTTGGATTTTGGATTATGGTATCCAAGAACATAATACTTCACATTAACTGCATATACTGATGCAAACAGGGTTGGAAGTGTGGATGATAGAAAGAGCACTAGTGGAAAAACATTCTTCCTAGGAAAATGTCTTATGTCATGGCTAAGTAAGAATCAACCCTCCATATCACTATCTACAACAAAACATGGATATATTGTTTCTACCTCACTTACAAGTAAAGTATGATCATCCAATTCTTATGAACTGTGATAATACTAGTGCTATAAACATTTCTAAGAATCTTGTCATGCACTCAAAAACCAAGCATATCCCAATTAAATTTCATTTTTTAAGGGAACATGTTTCCCAAAAAATTTGCTAAAGTAGAATATGTGGATACTAAAGAACAAATTGCAGATATATTAACAAGACTTTTACCCATGAATACTTTTGAATACCTTAGACAAAAATTGGGTGAAATCTCTATCTCTAATTAAATTACATCAGATAAGGAGTACATGGGTAGGGGGAGTATAACCTCAGGGGGAGCATAGAAATATTCCTTCTGATATTGCTGTCAAAGGGGGAGGATAAATAGTAAAACCCAATTAAGAAATAAGGGGTTTTTACTTTGTTGTCATCAATGC
Organism: Picea engelmannii; assembly: GCA_009831015.1. Taxonomy (NCBI): domain Eukaryota; kingdom Viridiplantae; phylum Streptophyta; class Pinopsida; order Pinales; family Pinaceae; genus Picea; species Picea engelmannii. The sequence continues at coordinate 449 of ML848285.1, read as the reverse complement.
CAAAGGGGGATAATTTTGAACATGGTGTTGGCATTGATGTCAAAGGAGGTCAATATGCTCAATATTGGACATAATGCTATGAAGTTGACATGAATGTAAAAATAGGGATAATATGGTATTGAGACAAAATTTTGGATACAAAGTATATTTGATGTCAAAAGGGGGTCATTAACATGGTCTACAACTTTGTATATGTTGAGAGCTTGATTAATGTCCATGTATTCACATGAATGTTCTAGCAAAAAGTATATTGTTCATCCTTGAATATATCATGGAAGAATTTTACAATCAAACTTTGTCTAGTGTTATGCCTATGTCTTTACCATATACTGGAACAATGAATACAACTTTGGCACAAATTGATTCCTCATATCATTGTGTTAGTGCTATTATAACAACAATCACATGGTTTAATACTTTGATCCGTGACAAGGATTAACAATCTCCCT
>ML848284.1:23125-33866 GCA_009831015.1 Picea engelmannii | reverse complement strand
ACCTTTGTTGTGATTTTGAGCTCCTTATATGGGCAATTCTAAAGCCCCATCTTGGCCATTACTTATGTTTACACCTAGCTCAGGTCCTAGCTTACTATGGTTTCCTCTAGGAATTACTTGAAGTTTATGAATTGACCCATGGGCTGCTTAACTATGGCTTGGTTTAAAGTTTCATTCTACCTATTGAATGCTCATCTCTTGTAAATGTTTGGTTCTACCTACATGTGTTAATTACCCTACCTCAAATACTTACTACTATTATGGATATGGTTGGGACATCATTCTCATGACCTCTTGGCCATGTGTTATGTTCATTGTTATATTTATTTTTAGACACTATCTATTTGGCATTGGCCCTATCTCTTACTACTTAGAAAACAATATTTTGGGTAGTGATACAGGAGCATTGCTCCATGTCAGCCAGCCAGCCACGTCAGCGCGCACGCATTCAAAGGCTGAAGAGAGGCGCAACCTCATTTCAAATTTGAAAATGAATGTAATTAAATTTCTTAGGCTGGTGAGCCATGAAAGCCGTGCTTTTGTGCAGGCTGTAGACATGATCAGATTTAATGCTATATCGGCTGAAATCTAGTTCTGGATAGCAGACTAGATAGCCTTTGATTCTAATTTAATAGAGTAGGTGAACCTGGAGGAACGAGCCCCAGGTTAAAGAGATTTTCAGATCTCATTTTGAGTAGTAATGGTAGAGGAGAGAAGAGACGAGGAGAGCTCAAGAACACCATTTGTAAAATACAGGCATTTTCCATTTCTAATAAATACAGAAGCAGTTTTTCCTGCATGTGTTATGTCTTATATGCATGTCTGTGAGTGTTCATTATATGTTGTGAATGTATGTTTGTTAATAATTTGCAGGGAGTTTGTGTGATTTCAGGTTGAAGGTCTTTGAGGCTTCACACCAGGAGGGTGTGAAAGAACGCTGAGGTTTTGAGAGCTGTGCACAGAGGATGCACTTTTGAACTCTGAGGAGTCAAACAGAGATGTGTTGAGGCACAGGACTGGATTCAACAACTCAAGGAAGGACCTTTGAGGTTGTTGAATACCTTAAGGGGCAAGGCTATGTGACTGAGGCACAGTTGCAGACAAAATCACTGAGGATTCTGTAGAGCTCTGCCAAGTGGGCATTGAGCACATGCACAGTGGTGCAGTTGGAGGAAGAACTTTGTTGAGAGTTTGACAGAAGGCCAGAATCACTAAGGATTCTACGAGAGCTCTGCCAGGAGGGCATAGAGCAAGTGCATAGGTGCATAGAGAAGGACATAACTATTGGAGGTTCTGGGAGAAGAGATACTCCGCCAGGAGGGTATTGAGTAAGTGTGCAGGCATGCACAGGAGGAAAGAACTCTTGGAGTTCTGAAAAAGAAACTAGAGTCCACTGAGGGACCTGTACTAGGTTGTTGAATACCCAAGAAGACTCAGCAAGGAGGTTGATTGAGTAGGAAGCCAGGAAGGCATCGGCATTCTCCATCTGAGGGAGAAGAGGGACCAAATCCCCCAAGGGGTCTGAGTGTTTGTGGAAGCTCAGGACAGATAGCGCTTTACGTGCGGAGCCTCTACAAGAGGGTAGGAGTCAAAGAATCCCGTGAGGATTGAAAGGGTAGAAGCTCAGGAAGAATAGCGTTTCATATGCACAGGCGAGACTCAAGTCAAGGAGTTCGCAGGGCAGAAAGGAAGCAAAGATTGAAGCCTTGGGAGCGTAGAATTCTTCCAAGTCTGGGAAGAAATATTAGACGAACAGGAAGGAGTAACAGGAACTGCTGGATCAGGCAGAGAAAGCAGATCTAGACCATTGAACAGTTATGTCCAGGAGGAGCTCAGAAGGAGTCTATAGAAAGAGGGGACCGACAGCCGTCGGATCTCGTGAAGAAATCCCGTCATCCATTGGATCGGGAGAAGTAGCGCACGGTTTAGCCTCAGGAGGAGGAGCACACAGAAGAGCAGATCTGAGCCATCAGATCAGAAGGGGAAATCCTGTCAGTCATTGGATTGGCGAAAGTTGCACGAAGGTTAGCAGTCGGGATATCGGCCATCGGGAAATCAACATTCTCGAGGTCGTAAGAACTGGGACAACGTAATTCGCAAAACATGATGGAATCTGAGCCATCCATCTAAAGAGGGGCATGTGTCACGTGATCCTCCATTCTAGAGATCTGAGGCACCAAGCATCGACAAGGCATCGGGACTTTGCAGGTCTCGAAACAGCGACAAGATCTGGACCGTCCGTTTGGTGGACAGGTGTTAGGAATCGGACGAGAGTCGCAGATCGGGAAATCAGAGTTCTGGAGAGTGAGATAATTGTGACATCACAAGTTGTGAAATGCTGACAAGATCAGAGTTGTCCATCTAAGTGACAGGTGTCGGATATCAAGTACCCATCGACATATCGTAAATCGGAGAATCGGAGTTCTCGAGGTCAAGGGGAACAGGACATCGGAAGTCCCGAAATCCTGACATAATCGGGATCGTCCATCTAGGAGGACGCGTGGAAATCATCAGTGCATAGGGGAAAAGCCACGACGAGAGTCAGCGTGAAGGACAGGTGTCAGTCACCTGGGAAGAATCGGGAATCGGGATATCGGGGATCCCGTTAACAAGAGTTTTGTGCATTGGAAAATCGCGATACACGATTTCCCGATAAGGCCTTGGAGTGTGGGAGCCAGCTGTAATCACAACAAAGGAGGAGAATAGGTGGCATATTGCCGAGACAAGTAAAAGGACCGTTGACAGGTCAATGCCCGGGACCCATCGGAGGCCCGACGCATCGGGATTCGGCGAATCAGGGATTCCGTGGTTGTGAGAACTTCGCATTTTGGAATCGCGAATCCTGTAGCCCTGACGGGATAAGGGTGCAGTCACGGGGATTTGTCAAATTATCTAGGGCTTAGCCAGGAGGGCTGAGGTATATCGGGGATCAGCATATCGAAAAATCTGTGGACGTGGAACGTTGCATTTTGAAACCCCGAACCCCGAAACCCCGACGAGAGGTTTGACTATGGTCATGGGTAGAGGCCACATGGACCGTTTTATAGCTCGGAAGGGCTAGCGCATGGAGGAGCGCATCAGGGATCAGAGAATTGCGAGTCCCAGGGACTTGTGTATCGTGACATTGGAAATGCCAAAACCCCGAAGACCGATAAGAGTTTTCCTGTGTGAAAATTGTCCACGGCAAGTGCCAGAGGCTGTGCAGAGGAAGTGAGAAAGGACCTCTGGACTGGGTTGGGGAATTTGCATAGTGATTCTGAGACAAATCTAAAGAGCCAATTTCAGCTCAGAAGAGGGGATTTGAAAACGATCCTGTGAGCGAGTGAGTCTAAGGTGTAGGAACAATCTCGCCTGCGTCAATGGTATCAGAGCTAGTTCTTGCTTGTATATTTCAGGAAGGAAGAGAGGCAGAAAAGGAAAGCACTCTGATACACATCAAGTGGTATCAGAGAAAGAACTCTGTTTGTATACTTCAAGCAGAGAGGAGAAGGCAGGAAGAAGACAAATTTGTTGAGGACTCTGTGAGGACTTGCTTGCAGGTAGGCAGCAGTCCATAGATAGTCGGCAGGACTGTGAGAAGATGAAGCTGAGCACTCAGGATTGCAGGAGTGACAGCAGCAGGTTCACCAGGGAGGCAGACAGAAACGGCACCATGGTTACTGAAGACCATAGGCATGATGGGAGAAAGAAGAGCAAGGCAGAAAATCTTGTCGAATGGGATGAAGAAGAGACTAGAAAGCTCTATAAATTAAAAGTAGGCATAGAGATGCTCGAACTATTGATGCAGAAGGATAGAAGGAGGAGACGAATGTGTGAATTGCCCATGAAGAAGGAAAATGCAAAATGGCTAGTCAGAGAGTTGATGGTCAGAAGACAGCGCAGGCTGTTGAGAAAATGGTTGAGGTATGCTAAAACCCTCAAGGCCACAGAAGAAAAGATAATTGATTTCTATTGGCCAGAGACTGGAAAAGGTCTTGATGATGATGATGATGATGATTGGGATGATAAAGAAGATAAATTGGGATCATTTGAGGATCTCATAGACTGTCAGGAGGGCAGTGGAAGGTTTCCAAATTACCAGATGGGCAAGGGAACAGAAAAGAGATCGGTTGATGATCTCGAGGACTGCCATGAAGGCAGAGGAGCAGAAATTCCAGATTTCCAAGAGGGAAACATATTGAGATCAGCTGAGGATATCAAGGACTGTCATGAGGACAGCCAGGGAATTTTTCATTTCCAGTGGGGCGATGATCAGAGATCGTTGCGGGATCTCGAAGACTGCCAGGAGGGCAGCGGAAGCATCGAATACTGCCAGGTGGGTAGAGATGAGAAATCAAGACTGTCTGAAGGTCTCATGGACTCATAAAAGAGTTCAATTCAGCAAGGAGTGTTGATGAAGATGGGATCGGTAGATCTCATGGTCTGCCAAGGAAGCAACAGAGACATCCCATATTTCCAGGTGGGCTGGGATGAGCAGATAAATTTGGATCAACCAGAGGAGCTGACAGAGAAGCAGGTGCAACTGACAAAGGAAGAAGGTCAGAATGATATTCTGATGATTGGAGGAATTGGGATATTCCTACCATCTGCCCATGAGGAGGCAAAAAATTCTGTTATAGATGGCGCAACAATAGAAGAATAGTCACAACTGATGATGACTGTCAAAGAAAAAGAATTGGTGCAGATGGTGCAGACTGCCCAAGCAGAAATGAAAGAAGAGAAAGAGCATTCGGTGGAATGGCTCAAAGCTGAGAACGCTGAGAACACATTCGGCACTGAAGTTGAAGAGACTGCAACAAGGGAGTTTGCAGCAGAAGATGAAGAAGATGAGAATTCTGATGAATGGATCGATATTTTCAGCCATGAAGCTGAATAGAATGCAACAGAGGAGGTTGCAGAAGAAGATAAAGAAGAGACAGAAAACATTTGTCTTGCTGATCTGTGGGAACAGATTGAAGCGCTGGAGGAAAGGATAAAAGTGCAAGGCGTGCACATCCAATAGTTGAAGTTGGAAATGGATGAGGAAGGTGTGGGAGATCATGATGATCTACCCACATGCCAAAAATTTTTGCAGCTGAGGATACTGAATGAGCAGAATTAGCCATTGGAGCAGCTGGATGAGGTGATAGAGAACATCAGAAGGATGATGTTGATATCAGCAAGAACTGCCAGCGAAGAGCAGCTGAGCAGAAAAGAAGTAGCAGCGCAGCAGAAGCAACAACAGCAGTAGGAGAATGGAGCAGATGGAAAGCTCCAAAGGATGATTTGGGATCAAGGAGGATTTCCAACAGCTCAGAGGAGAAGCTCATGAGCAGGAGCTCATGAATTTTGCAGCTGTGGAGTATGATGTAGGAGCATCGCTCCATGTCAGCCAGCCAACCACGTCAGCGCGCACGCATTCAAAGGTTGAAGAGAGGCGCAACCTCATTTCAAATTTGAAAATGAATGTAATTAAATGTCTTAGGCTGGTGAGCCATGAAATTTGTGCTTTTGTGCAGGCTGTAGATAGGATCAACTTTAATGCTAGATCGGTTGAGATCTAGTTCTGGATAGCAGACTAGATAGCCTTTGATTGTAATTTAATAGAGTAGGTGAACCTGGAGGAACGAGCCCCAGGTCAAAGAGATTTTCAGATCTCATTTTGAGTAGTAATGGTAGAGGAGAGAAGAGTCGAAGAGAGCTCAAGAACACCATTTGTAAAATACAGGCATTTTCCATTTCTAATAGATATAGAAGCAGTTTTTCCTGCATGTGTTCTGTCTTATATGCATGTCTGTGAGTGTTCATTATATGTTGTGAATGTATGTTTTTTAAGCATTTGCAGGGAGTTTGTGTGATTTCAGGTTGAAGGTCTTTGAGGCTTCACACCAGGAGGGTGTGACAGAACGCTGAGGTTCTGAGAGCCGTGCACAGAGGATGCACTTCTGAGCTCTAAGGAGTCAGACAGAGACGTGTTGAGGCACAGGAATGGATTCAACAACTCAAGGAAGGACCTTTGAGGTTTTTGAATACCTTAAGGTGAAAGGTTGTGTGGCTGAGGCACAGTTGCAGACATAATCACTAAGGATTCTGTAGAGCTTTGCCAAGTGGGCATTGAGCACATGCACAGTGGTGCAGTTGGAGGAAGAACTCTGTTGAGAGTTTGACAGAAGGCCAGAATCACTGAGGATTCTGCGAGAGCTCTGCCAGGAGGGCATCGAGCAAGTGCATAGGTGCATAGAGAAGGACATAACTATTGGAGGTTTTGGGAGAAGAGATACTCCGCCAGGAGGGCGTTGAGTAAGTGTGCAGGCAGGCACAGGAGGAAAGAACTCTTGGAGTTCTGAAGTAGAAAGCAGAGTCCACTGAGGGACCTGTACTAGGTTGTTGAATACCTAGGAAGACTCAACAAGGAGGTTGCTTGAGTAGGAAGCCAGGAAGGCATCGACATTCTCCATCTAAGGGAGAAGAGGTACCAAATTCCCCCAAGGGGTCTGAGTGTCTGTGGAAGCTCAGGACAGATAGCGCTTTACGCACAGAGCCTCTACAGGAGGGCAGGAGTCAAAGAATCCCGTGAGGATTGAAAGGGTAGAAGCTCAGGAAGAATAGCGTTTCATACGCACAGGCGAGACTCAAGTCAAGGAGTTCGCAGGGCAGAAAGGAAGAAAAGATCGAAGCCTTGGGAGCATAGAATTCTTCCAAGTCTGGGAAGAAAGATTAGAAGAACAGGAGGGAGAAACAAAAACCACTGGATCAGGCGGAGAAAGAAGATCTGGAACGTTGAACAGTTACGTCCAGGAGGAGCTCAGAAGGAGTCTATAGAAAGAGGGGACCAACAGTCGTCGGATCTCGTGAAGAAATCCCGTCGTCCGTTGGATCGGGAGAAGTAGCGCATGGTTTAGCCTCAGGAGGAGGAGCACACAAAAGAGCAGATCTGAGCCATCAGATCAGAAGGGGAAATCCTGTCATCCTTTGGATTGGTGAAAGTTGCATGAAGGTTAGTAGTCGGGATATCGGCCATCGGGAAATCGGCATTCTCGAGGTCGTAAGAACTGGGACATCGTAAGTCGTGAAATCCCGACGGAATCTGAGTTGTCCATCTGAAGAGGGGCACGTGTCACGCGATTGTCCATTCCGGAGATCCGAGGCACCAGGCATCGACAAGGCATCGGGACTTTGCAGGTCTCGAAACAATGACAAGATCTGGACCATTCGTTTGGTGGACAGGTATCAGGAATCGGACGAGAGTCGCAGATCGGGAAATTAGAGTTATGGAGAGCGAGATAATTGTGACATCGCAAGTCTCGAAACGTCGACAAGATCAGAGCCATCGATCTGAGGGACAGGTGTCATAGATCAAGTACCCGTCGGCATATCGTAAATCGGAGAATCGAAGTTCTTGAGGTCAAGGGGAACAGGACATCGAAAGTCCCGAAATCCCGACATAATCTGGATCGTCCATCTAGGAGGATGCGTGGCAATCATCAGCGCACAGGGGAAAAGCTGCGATGAGAGTCAGCATGAAGGACAGGTGTCAGTCACCTGGGAAGAATCGAGAATCAATATATTGGGGATCCCGTTAACAAGAGTTTTGTGCATTGGAAAATCGCGATACACGATTTCCCGATAAGGCCTTGGAGTGTGGGAGCTAGCTGTCATCATAGAAAAGGAGGAGAACAGGTGGCAGATTGCCGAGACAAGTAAAAGGACCGTTGACAAGTCAATGTCCGGGACCCATCGGAGGCCCGACGCATCGGGATTCGGAGAATCAGGGATTCCGTGGTTTTGAAAACTTTTCATTTTGGAATCGCGAATCCCGTAGCCCCGACGGGATAAGGGTGCAGTCACGGGGATTGGTCACGTTATCCAGGGCTTAGCCAGGAGGGATGAGGTATATCGGGGATTGGCATATCGGAAATCTGCGGACGTGGAACGTTGCATTTTGAAACCTCGAACCTTGAAACCCCGACGAGAGGTTTGACTACGGTCATGGGTAGAGGCCACATGGACCGTTTTATAGCTCGGAAGGGCTAGCGCATGGAGGAGCGCATCGGGGATCGAAGAATTGCGAGTCCCGGGGACTTGTGTATCGTGACATTGGAAACGCCGAAACCCCGAAGACCGATAAGAGTTTTCCCGTGTGAAAATTTTCCACGGAAAGTGCCAGTGGTCGTGCAGAGGAAGTGAGAAAGAACCTGTGGACTGGGTCGTGGAATTTGCACAGTGATTCCAAGAGGAATCTAAAGAGCCAATTTCGGCTCAGAAGAGGGGATTTGAAAACGATCCTGTGAGCAGGTGAGTCTGAGGTGTAGGAACAATCTCACCTGCGTCAGGTAGTTTGTGCATGTGATCTAACCTAGGAACCCATGTTTATTCTTATTTATACTTGTCGATTCCTAGCTATATTGATTCTCACTTTATTTTGATGTCATTTATGTAGGCCTAAACTTTATTTTCAAATGGGAATTATTAGTTTCAAACCCTTAACTTGACTAGTTTTTGTGAATATTGTTTGTGCTTGGGTTCTCTCATTGCATCACTATTTTGAGATGGTCATGTTTATGTGTTTTAGTTGGGCTTGTAGTCACGATTAACCTATGGGTAAGACTAGAAATGATAGGATAATAAAGGTATGATAGGCTATGATTAGGTGACTAGAAAAATGGAAGGGGGGAAGAAAACAAGGATAGTAGGTGTTACCCTAAGAATATCAAGGTGATAATGGAGGATAAAGATATGGGTAAGACTACCCATATAGAACCATCAAATGGATAGGTAGTAGGATGGAGTTCCCTATGAATAAGGATAAGAATTCCAGCCTAAGGGATCTTGGATGAAAAAGAGAAAGAAGGGGTACATTCCTTTGGTTAAGGAGGAGTGGAAGGAGGAAGGATATATTGTAAAGGAAGAGGTTCCAACATGGGAAAAATACAAGGAAGAATGTCACTTGTTCATTGAGGGATTGTGTGAGGAGGAGGAGGCATCGATTTAATATTGGTAACTAAATGGATACCACCCATTGTAGTCAAAGTGTGCTAGAAAGGGCTCATTATATAATTTTTTAGAGGCCATGCTAATACTACCTATGAAATGGGATGAAGTTTTGATGGGATCAAGAGGCACATCCTCCCACTATTGGGTTGGGGAAATACTCCAAATGTATCTAATTTAGAGTCATATTTGGGTTAAGAATGAAAAATGTTAAGTTGAGAACATACATTTTGTTTGATAGAAGTGTCTTGTTGATATGAAATATATTGTATTAGGGAAGTGCCATGTGGAGAGGTGGAATCTTGGATTTGGATTATATATGGTGAAACTCATTGGTAAGAGGAATGATTATTCTATTGGTAACATGAAGGATTCTCTCTTCAAGTTATTGTATTTATGGCATCAGTTTATTGCATGTCCTACATGGGGTAGTGGGTTGTATGTTATGGGTTTGTATGTTATCATTTTTAACTTCCCTCTCGAGGGATGAGTAAGTCCTGCAACTTGTAACTACCAACCAAGAACATCATAGTGCAAGATCTCAACATTCAAGTGTCCTATTGTATACATAAAAACAATAAAACCCAATTCAAATCCGGCTATTGGGAGTGCTCTACAATCGATTTATACTTCTGGAAGGAATTACATACTGATTTTTCCACCATTTTTGGTGATCCCCTGAGCGTCTTTGTCTTATAAGGGTCTTCAGGTCTCCTCTTTTTCTTATGTTGTGGTGTATGGCCTCCTTGCCTCCTTGCTATGTTGGACTATCCAAACCTCATAGAGCAAACCCGCGACAACAGGGAACCTCGTCCAAACCTCACAGAGAAAACTTGTGGCAACAGGGAGCCTCGTCCAAACCCGAACCAAGACTGAGAAAATTGATCGCAACCAAAACTCAAATGATGAGAAAATACCTCACATGGATTCACTATCTCATCCAAACCCGAACCTATAAGAATATGGCCGTCTCCACGCGTGAGAGCTCGAATATGGAATAATTTGTGTTTTGGGTTTTGGTCTCCAAGTCGCGCGCGCTCAAATTTGATTATGCTAGCACAAGAATTGTATTATTGGAGTGTAGATTTAACCTATTTTCAGAGATATTAATGAAGTTGTGCTAATTCGTTCTTATTTTGTCTTCATCCACCAAAAATATAATGCACACGTTGTTATTACAATGGTTCAAAAATTGGCATTAAAACTATTAGAACACCCTTTATATGGAATATTTGGTCCAGGAATGGGATGTTGTCCTTATTAAAAGGCTTTCCACACCAAAAATGGGTCTCTTAGCTGAATCCATGTTTTTAGGTCTAAAATCAATGGCTTCTAATGCACTATAAATTTCTTCTAGGTCATGGTGTGGGCCAAAAACCTAACTTTTTAGTCCATAGAATATAGTTCTATGTACCAACTATTCAGTGTGAAGTAGATGGGTCTCAGGTATTCAACACATGGGAATCATTAAAAGGTCATAGGAATCATGGATGGGTCTTGGGTCATTAATCATAGCTAAAGGGGGGAAACAAGAGCCTTCGACCCCAAACCTTAATTAGAAAGATCAAGCACCAAGTATGAGTCCTCAAATCACCACATATTACCTTTATAGGGTATCATTAATGTCCAAATGGGATATGGGATCCATGACTAGGTTATTAATTATGAACCAATAATTAGTATTAAGGTCTAACCAATGTCAAGGGAGAGAAATAATGACCTTATGTCCTAAATGAAGAGTCTCGAGTCAAGCACCAAAAAGAAAAACCAT
>ML848283.1:17893-31624 GCA_009831015.1 Picea engelmannii | reverse complement strand
GTTGAAGGAAGACTTTTTGGCATTCTATGGTGTTTCTCTTGAAGGAAGGTGTTACAACTAGGGTTTGCATGGTTATTTCTTGATGAATTGTAAGTATTTTTCTACAAAACTTCTTAAATGAATGGTTGTAGTCTTATTTTCTTACATATGTTTATAATTTGCTGAATCAAAACCCTAGGTGAGAAGCACACAAGTAGGTCCTTGTCTCATGTCCCTTAACGGAGAAGCTTTCAACCATTGAAGAAGAAGAAGAGAGCCTAGTCGTAGCTACACTCCTTTTTTTTTCCTCTCCTTTGCTAGCCATACCATTTTGAATTCAAGAGGAAGAAGACGTCCCAGGCCTAGGTTATCTACACTTAGGGTTGTTTTTCTTTTAGGGTTTGATGAAAGAGCCTTGTTGTAGCAGCACTCTCCTTCATTAAGCCTTCTTGTCTTGATTTTGTGCTTCATCTGAGCTAGCCGTTTTGCCAAATTGACCTAAGAAAGGAGGAGAGAGCATGAGGCCTTGCTATAGCAACACCGGAGTGAGCCTCTCTCCCCCAGGGGTTTTGATTATGAAGCCTTGCCATAGCAGCACTTCAGAACTCTTCCCTCTAGTCCTTAGCCTTCTTCCTTCAACCCTTGTGTCCTTCATTTTTTACTCCATTTTACCTTAAGGCACTGATCTAAAGTCCTCCAACATTGAAGTGAAGTTGATCAAACCACTCTCTAAACTCTTTAAAATTCAAACCCTAACGTACTAACCCTAAGTTGTTGACGTCATCATTGGATATTTCATCTTTAATACAGCACCGTTTTACTTTATGAGCAATTGAATGGTGGTTTAAAGCATTTATTAATGAAGTGTTGATTGGTTACATTGAATGCCACATCGTTCCAATATTTATTGGTGAAGTGTTATATCTTTTCATTTTCTATTGATAAACATTGACTTCGTCAACATTTATTGCTAATTGCTTATATATATTTATCAGATAGTCTTATGAAGTACTAACCCATTGAAATATAGCTTGCATATATCCGTTTGTTGTTGTCGTGTTCCAGGCAAGTGTTCTTCATTGGGGATTTACTTTATTATTGGCTGTTTAGCCGGGACTTTCTATTTGGGTGGTGACTTGTGAGGAGGAAAGTTTGTCCTTATCTCATTATCCTTCTGCCTCCTCAAAACCACAGGTCACCAGGGACGTCTCCCCTAGGCCTAACCTCCCTAAAGAGAAAGAACCTCCCCATAGTGATGACATTGGGTGGGATAGGTTCCTGTTACGCCAGTTTGGCCTTCAATCTTATAGCCTTTTTCCTAGCTACAAACTGTGCGATAACAGGGCTATTGCATGATTTGAGCAACAAGGCAATGAAAATTGAAAATAACATGCAAGTGAGCCAAGATAGTTCCAACACAAGAAGCCTTTTCAACATGCAAAGAAACCATATGAACAGAAGCCTCTGGTAGCCATGGCTGGAAACAACTATGTAGTTCATCCAACATCCAGTCATTATTGTAGGGCTTGTACGTTGCCACAAAAAGAGGAAGGATGTGTTGTGTTTTCTCGGACAACAAATGCTTTTTCTCCTGATCAGTCAAACAAAACCTCCGAATATTAGGAAGACATGTTGAACATGTTTTCCTTAGTAGAAGAAATAGGAAGCCCTCAAATCCTGCAGTTTTCAAGTGGCAGGGGGATGGCTCCATCTCATGTTGAGGAAGTTGAATCAAAGACCTCATGCATGATAGCAAAAATCACCAAAACGTATGCACAAAAGGGTAAAGCTTCAAATAGACCCCAACAAAAGAAAGATATCACATAAATGGTTGCCCCAGTTTAGAATGATCCATAAAGTTTCTCATTAGAAAAGGAGCTATCAAAGATTAGGATTCCAGTACCTCTTAAGGAATTGATCTGCGTGTCAACGCAAAGGGAAGAAGTTAATCGGTTTATAGGTTCAAATGATTCTATTGATCTATCGGACCAAAGGTGTATCTCGGTATGGGTAATGCAAACAATGACCTTGCTCCTTTCTATATCTCTTTATTGGTTAATGGTTTAATATTGCACAATTGCATGTTGGATTCTGGAGCTTCCACTAACGTGATGACCCTCGAGATTATGCATAAATTAGGATTGCAGATATCTAAGCCATACAAAAATGTGCAGGCAATGGATTCAAGGGAAGTACAAATCTACAGGGCAATCAAAGACCTCAAGGTTTGTTTGCAGGTGTGCCCAGTGAGAGTCCTAACTATGGATGTGGTGGTAATAGATTGTCCCGTGAAGTGGGGCATGCTTCTATCGAGGAAGTGGGAAGCTAATGCTAATGGTAGCATCCAAATGAATTGGTCTTACACAGACATCCCAATCAATCCAAGACATAAAGTAAGACTATTTTGGGAACAAAAGATGTTGCACCATGTAGGGGATCCGCAACAGTTGGATAATGAGCCATTATATCCCGAGGTAACTAAACCTGAGAAGGGAGCTTATGTAGTGACAAATGATCAAGAGTAACCAGTCATGTCACTGCCAATGAGTGTGAATGATGGATTGTGGACCATGTAGTTTGACGGTGCTCGGTCCAAATTCGGATTAGGACTCGTTGTTGTTCTCATTACTCCTACCAGTATGGTTTTTCCCTATTCCTTTTGTTTAGAATTTCACTGCACTAACATGGCAAAATATGAAGCTTTGTTGCTAGGACTTCAACGAGCAAGAAATATGGGAATCAAACAATTAAAGGTAGAAGGGGATTCAAAAATTATTGTGAACTAGGTAAAGAAACAATGTGAAGTAAGGAATCCCCGATTGAAGAGATATAGGGACATCGTGTGGGGTGAGATCGATTGTTTTGATGCTTTTAATATCACTATTCTTCCCTGGTATTAAAAAAGTTAGCAGGTTCCATGGTGTCTACAGCTACAATTTTCCAACCCTATGAACCCCATTATCCTCTCAAGGGCATCAACCTTTCGATAACCTTACAATGATATCATGTACCTGTTTGCGCGATCTTTCATTCATATCTGACCAATTCCAGACTCAATCCATTCTATCCTCCAATCGTGACCTAAAGTCGGATTGATGAAACATGATGTTCTTACTTCAGATGCTCAGATACGCCTTGGTGATCAAGTCATTCCATAGATACTCCATGTGTAATATTTGTTTAGATATGATGATATAACCCCCTGGCATGTCATGAAGCTGTGGTTACCTTACGACAGTTGACTAGGATGTCATAGCATATAAAGTTTTCTCACTTGCATCGTATTACCATGGGAAACATATTTCTGGTTAGAAGTGTGCCCTCTTCTAAGATGACTCATACTGTTATCACATGAACTTGTTAGAGTCTTGTGGTTTTTTCGTTTCTACCTAAGTCTGTATCCTTTCCCTGTCTCTCTCCTTTTAGCAGGCCAGATTTTGATTTTTCCCCTACGACTGTTAAAGTCGTTTTTTGTTTGCCCCCTTTTTGTTCGAGCGCCCTGATTCCCCTTGATGTCTTACTCGAAGGAAGTCTTGGCCCTAAACCTCTCTGTTTTTCTCTAAGGATGAACGCTCATCTCCTTTGTTTCAGTCACTGTTCTCTCTGTTTTCCCCAGCCCATAGCAAGTCGTCCAAGTCCTTGTTCACTCAGGCCGCAGCCATGGACACCAGGCGCAGCTTTCATGGCAGTCTATTTCGGGCTTGAAACGCAAGCAGCAGGCGAGTTCAGTTTTCAACGACGGAGATCCCACGTGGAGTTCAGATCAATGACTCGCGGGTATTCGAAATCTCAAAATTGCACCAAGTATAGCGAAGGGCAAATTCCGAAGTCCCGAAACAAGCATGAGTCGTAGATCTTAAAGGGGACAGATGGCATCCAATCCAAGTGTTTGGGGAAATGAGCTTCGGGAGTCTTGAAACGAGAAGTCCGCGAATTTCTTGAAGGGTCGAAGCCCGAAGTCCCGAAGTACCGAAGAGTCAAAGTCCCGAAGTGTCGAAGAGTCAAAGTCCCGAAGGGCCGAAGCCCGAAGTCCTAAAGTGCCCGAAGTGCCCGAAGTCCTGAAGTGCCCGAAGTCCCAAAGTGCCGAAGCGTCGAACTCCCGAAGCCAAAAGTGTCGAAGGCCCGAAGTGAATCTAGACCATCCATCGACGGTGCCACGCGTCAGCAGATCCATAGCTCCAGGTAAAAGCAGTTGAAGGCAGAGGAGGTTTGAGATTTGATTTTCCTGGAGTCCGGAAACCCGAAGTAATTCTCGGTCGTCCGATTCAAGAGGACGTGCATCAATAGATTGACAACTCCGGGTAAAAGCAGTTGAAGGTAAGCGATATTTGAGTTTTGATTCTCACGGAGCCCGGAGAACCGAAGTGGATCTCGATCGTCCAAATCCAGGGGCCATGCGTCGTCAAATCCCTAGCTCCGACGAATTTGCTTGGGGCAAATAAAGTTTGACTATTGAGAAGTCCGAAGCCCGAAGCCACGAAGGGATCTTAGCCATCAATCTCTGGAGGCCACACGTCGTCAGATCCTTAACTCCGGATGTTTTGCTTCAAGGAAAAAATAAGTTTGAGTTTTCATTTTCCCGGAGCCCGGAGACCCAAAGGAGATCTCAGTCGTCGATTTAAGAGAGTACGTGGCAGTCATCAGTGTAGATGTGTGGCATACTCGTCGATCGTGACACCTGGCACCTATCCAGCAATGACACGTGGCACTCAGTCCAGGCAGTCATGGGCATATTATTCGCTTCTTTCTTAGTGACACGTGTCGCTTCTCTTTCATGATGCATCAGCATGATGACATCAAACCTCCACGTCAGATCATCCTCCGGGAGGTATTATTGTTCAACGTCAAAAGTAGCGTCCCCCTCCCCCAGGGCACATTTTGGCAGATTCTAAAGTTGGCGGGCGGTTAAGCTTGGCAGTAATGCTAAATCTAGCAGGTGCGTCCAGATCTCAGATCGGGACCAGATCTACAGCCACAGTTCATTGCGGGGACGCAAAATGCTTAGGCGATAATTTTCTTGAGCGGTCCTGCAATTGAAACCACGGTAAAGCGAAAGTGCTACGTGGCAAAAGGTGATGGATTGCGGGCCCAAAAGCGATCTGAACCTAAACCACTTTTGAGCAGCCCCACAATCACGTGCTCGTATAACATCCTATCATTGCGAGGACGCAAAATGCTCGGGCGATAATTTTCTTGAGCGGTCCTGCAATTGAAACCACAATAAAGCGAAATTGCTATGTGGCGAAAGGTGATGGATTGTGGGCCCAAAAGTGGTCTGAACCTAAACCACTTTTGAGCAACCCCGCAATCACGTGTTCATATAACATCCTATCCAAGAGCAGCGCGTGGCCGCCCCCTGAGCATTAAGTCGCGTTGCAATCCCGAGAAAAGGCAGTTAATGAAAATAGAGTTGGTGGTTGAAACCTCGGCTCACTCCATAAATGGAAGGCATGGAAGGCCCGGCCGTGGGGATTGAACCGTCAGCCTGTGGTACCCTTGTGGGAAGATTTTCCTGCAAAGCCCATGCCGATCTGAGCTCGCGTCTGACAGAGGGTTGCACGTTCAGTTTAACAGAAGAACTCGTCGATGCAAAGCTTTGATTGTAGTGACCAGGTCAGACTCTTGGTAGTGGCATATTGTTCTGAATATAAATAGATAGTTTTAATATTTCGTTAAGGGTCGTCAACTGGTTGAGCAGAGTGTTAATATTATGGTAGCTGCGGGAGGTATTTACCTCCATGTGTGAACCTGACGAGAATAGAAGACTCCAGAAAGCAAGAGAAAACCCTAATGAGTTGGCTAATAACCCTAGAAGTCTTGTCGGCTCAAAAAGATAATTTATATTAGGTTATTAGCCTCCAAGAGAAGAAGTCGGCCAGAAATAATAATAATATACTGAACAAACACATATCCAGAAGGAGAAGTCATCCCCAGCAAATCTGGCAGAACCAATATAAATACAGGGCGCCAGTTCTCATTTGACAGCATCTCAGAATTGCAGACAACAAGTGGTGCGCACTGCAATTCCCAGTTTGGTGCGCACGTGTGGGGGAAAGCTGCAGGTGCAGCGGCTGCAGCTAGCAGTTTCAGTATTGGCTTGGACTATCTCTTGGCTAGGGTTTGGACTATCTGATCAGCTCTTTGTGATGCGCTATCCTTGGGGAAAGGTGCGCTACCCTTTGTTTGGCTATCTAGCCTAGGGTTTTCTTTCGGAGTAATTCTCGATCAAGGTTAAGGTGCTCGGAGGGTGGCTTCAACCTATGGTTGGGTGACAAGGGTATCGTCAATGGTAAAACAAGCACACCATCTTCTATATTCTAACACAGAGCTCCCTATTTTGTAATGTTTTGATGCCAAAACTGTTCTTTGGTTATGTACCAAATTTGAGACTTTCATGTTAATAGAAGTCATCTTCTTTTCATCTCTCTGTAAAAACTGTGTTAAAACACTCGGGCATGGAGGATCCAGTCGAGGGTTGTTATGTTGTTGTAATGTAGGTTTGATTAGAGTGGTATCGTGACCAGTTTTAGTCAACTCCCTTGTTATCTTTTTCCCTCTTACACTGAATGACTCGGGCATGGAGGATCCAATCGAGTAGTTGTAGCTGCATTGTGATGTAGGTTTGATCATTGTGTTGTTGTGACTGTGTTGTTTGAAAATATTTCAGTGTCTGAAGCTTGAGCTCAAGAGTAATCTTGAGACTGAGTTTTTCTTCTCCAAGCTGCTTGAAAGCCTGATGCTCATAGCAGTCTTGTTCACCTTTCTCACTAAGTCTTCCCTCTGCTCACACTTAAACTCAATTCACTGACTGAAGTTAATCTGGCACTCACTTCCCTGTGCATTTCTTGTCTAGTTCTGTGTTGAACATCATTCATATATTGAGTTTTTTTCATTGACCTCCACTCATATAAAACCAACATCCACCAAAAACTCTAATGGGTACTGGGCTTATCCTCCCGCAATCTGAGAGTGACTCTCAGTGCTAACACATACCACTAGGTGTTTAGACTGGGTAGTGCAATCCATATCCTAACCATACTAAGAATTTTCCATCTCCCTATGCATCACTCATTTCCATCCACAATAAAGAAAAGAATAACTGCATCTCGTCATGTATGACTACTCAAAGGTCAAAAGGAAAGGTCAAAATCAAGAAATCTTATATCAAATAAAGCCACGAAGGCTAAGAGGTGAAGAGAAAAGTCAAAGAAAGAAAATAAAGTACAAACTACACTTTGGTCCCCCCTCTTCAAAGTCCTAAGAGCAAAATGTCTATCTAAAGCAAGAAAGGACTTGGAAAAATGAAAGAAAAGAAAGGGGAAGTGTGTGCAGATCGAAGTAGTAAAGGCTCCCTCTAGAAGGCTAATATAAAAAATGTCTCGCTAAAATAAAGCTAGAGATATAAAAAAAGTTAAAAAATGGCCTATGCATGTCTACAACTTTGAGAGTCATCACATGAACATTCCCCCTTCCCCTTTCATCACTAATCTCACTAATTGTCTATCTTCCACCTAAAAATCTTAGGAAATATGGGTTTTCCTTAGGAGTGGGCTTATTTAAAATTATTAACAATGGTTCCCTAGGTAAAACTTAGGCAAGTATCAAAATTAAATTAAAATGTTATGTTTACTAGGAAATTGTCACTTGGAACTATGAATTAGTGATTTTCTAAAGGGCTAGACCAATCATCCTAGGTAGATATTACACATTGGAGTAACATTGGACCCTTTGGACACATGGAGCACCCCCTTTCCTATTTGAGCACATGCATAAATTCATAACTTGAGTGGAAGGGCGAATTTTGATTTGACATGTAATTTTTTTCATCAATAAAGCCAAGTATTTGGACCATTTGACCACTTTTTACCCTTTCAAAGGGGGGTCAACTACTTGGAGCATTATTTTATTGTGATTTGACATTTTCTAAGGAAATCATTATTTGACTGTTTTTAAGGAAGAAGGTCATTATTTTATTATGATTTGACCTTATCAAAGGAAAAAATCATTATTATATTGTAAGAGCACATTTAAAATATTATTTTGCTCATGGTTCAATGATTTTACCCATGGTATTATTTTTATCCATGGTTTTTGAAAGTGGGTTCATGCCTCTTCTTCATCTATAAAAGGGGAAGGCCTCTCATTTGTAAATCATTGGAGAATAAAGGGAACTACTTTGCTCAAGCATTGTCAAAGTAAGTTTTATTTTTATTTGGTGAATTTCCTCGTATGTTCTAATGATGGTTAGATCATGGTGATTCTTGATTAAGGGTTGTGAGAATTTCAATTGGACAAGGTATGGCTCACAGCCTATTTTGTTTCTCGTTTATTATTTAGATTTTATATTCCTAAAGGCTAATGTTTTGAACTTGGCATTTGCATATGAAATTTAATTAAAATTTCTAACAATCCTTTTGGTTTGAAACAGTGATGATTATTCCCTCGGAAACTCTTCAATAAATTTGTCGTAGCTTGGATCATCCTTATGCTCACTAAGTTGGTGTCAAGATCTTCAACAAAAGAATTTAAGGATTTTCATCAAATCTAAGTAGATCCCATCGCCCAATGGATAAGGCACTTTCATAATTTTTCCAATCAAAAACCCTTCTAAATTTTTCCTGTCACTTTAATTTTTATTTTATTGAGCTTAAATGTAAAATATTTTTTTTATGATATTAATTTGTTGGTCGAACTTTGAATGATCATTATTAACCAGTGTATAAGGGTTTGTGTGCTTTACTGTCTATTTTTTATCAAACCTTTGAGTTGTATTGCATTATCCACTGGTCAAATCTACATTTTTCAGGACATAGCTAGAAATCACCTTAATCTGATCTGTGTTATGAGGGTTTAATCAACCGTCCAATAGTTTGTGGATTGATTTGTCTGTTGGATTATCTACTTGGTTAGTTATATACATGGCTCTTTCCTAATCGTCTATGACAACCCTTGTGGCATAGCTCGTATTCATTGTTGAAGAGGCCGATATCATTTCTGTCCAATATTTCAGACTTTCCAGATCTGATCTAAGGCTAAAAAAAAATTCGGGAGGCCAAATGGGGTCGTAAAGGTCTTGAACGATTTCTTCTGACTACAAGGATTTGAACCAAACCCCAACCCTTTGTCGAGCTAGCACATTCACGTATCGATCCAATTTCAAGTTACATGGGGCCGGCATTTGTGAGTTAATACTTTAATATCAAAACCCAAATTCAGTTAAACTTGCAAAATCGCAGATTAGATCCATTCTGCATGCAAAGGGAAAATCGTAGGGTTATATTCTTTTGTCAGTAATATTATGGTCTGAGTTCCCATTTCGTTAGCAAACTAAGGTCTTTGAAATGAGTTATTCATTGTTATTCTATAAAACATCAAACCCTTGGATCGGTTTTCTTCATGATATTTCAGAGAACCCAACTCGTGCTTCATATTCGTTTGATCCACGCTGCTCGACAGTCGCAACCCCCTCTCAAGCATGTGCATCGTTATGTGTGGTGACTTGCTAGAATAGAGCAGATATTATCTTGAAATTTAATAGATACATGAGTATTCATAATTCGCAATTTCTAATTTAATAGATACATGAGTATTCATAATTCGCAATTTCTAAATCGGGTGTTATAGCATGCACATTTCATTGATTAATGCTTTATGGTGAATGCTCATTATTTAAATTGACTCATACAAGACTATCCTCTTTTCATAACTCTTGGATGTTATTTGGTAAATGATATATATGCCTTTGTACCATTACAAGTCTCACATTGAATATCTTACATTTGTAATTTGGTAAATGAGGAATGGCATGTGGATGTAAATATTTATTTCTAATGTTAAAGAAACAAGTTATGATGGATATTATAATGATGGACAATGTTCTGGGAAAGACCCTTAGTGATTTTTAGGCTAGAGACATGCATCGACATCTATAAATAACGTAAAGGAGTTGTCATTAATCATATGAAACTACGGTTTGGGAACAATACACGCAGGGATACATGAGAGTTTAGGGGGATTGAGCTTTTGTCTCACCCTGTTGGAAGTCCTTGTAACCCCTGTTGGCACCCACTCAAGTAGTATTGCATTAGACAACACCTCAACCCGGATATCACTTCCGCGTACTTTTAGGTATATCGAAAGTCCCCTAGGCCACCTGAAACCAACCATTCGGCCATCGACTGTTACAGTGCACCGAAAATAACATTCAAGAAGATTACGCTCTCATACTGTGGGTGTTCAAGCCTACAGGTATATTTGAGGGTTGTAGCACAAGGCACACCTTTGACTAGAATCCTTTTTCTTTCTTTATTTTGAGTCTTTCCTAGGATATCTTTGGTTTCACGAACATTTGTATCTGAATGATCACAGGATACAACTTTGAAAGCACTAGAACAATATTCACCATTTGGTATTTGGGTTCTGATGAATGTCGATGAATGAATGATAAATTATGAATGGTATGTGATGCAATACGAACATTCCAAGCATTATCCAGTATTGTCTTCTCTTGTTTCCTTGAATCAATCCTTTAGAGAAGCTAAATCCAAGTCAACACTAGTCCTTGTCCTCACCCTTCCTTATTTACAACGATAGGACTTAGCTTGACTATATGGGATTCCCCCTTATGTTAGTGACCCTAGCCTAGAAGTCCAAAGGCAAGGTTGTTGAAGTGACAGTGAGCAGCCTACCTATCCATGTCCTTAGGTTTTCCCCTTGGAGAGGTTGGGACTTTTCCTCTAGGGAGAATCCAAGAAATAAAATTTTGGCGCTGTCATCGAGATTCGATTTTCTGTAAGGAATCTGGAAATGTAATCAGAATAATCATTTGATCCCCGATCTCCACCTCCTAAAAATAGAAAGTTCTCTCACATATCATCCTCGAAAAGGATCATTGGACTCAAAATGTCTCCAAGATCAATATTGTAAGCTCAGAATCTTGCTCTGAACTTTGGAACTCAACCTGCTAAAAATAGAAAGTCCCTACATGATACTCGGAAAGAGTGTCATCGGGCTCAGAATCATGCAAGGACCAATACCATGTGCTCAAATCCGACATGCGAGTCTCTGGACACTGTCTCCTTAAAAGGACACCTGCTAAAAATAGAAATCTCTCTCGAATCCATGAAAAATTGTGCTAACTTTATCTCTGAACAAAAAACCACCACTACATCGATCCTATACCTACCTTTCATGGGAACCAACCATTGGGTCATACAAATGCTCAATCTAGGTCAATTGTCTGAATGCCAGCCAAATATAACATGTGGGCTCTTAACCCTCTAGATCTCCAAGTAAGAAAATCCAGGGGATAACAATGGCAACTCAAGAGGATGGGATCCCCCTACAGGATGTCGAGAACCCGTGAATCTTTGTGTCTGAAAACTATGAATAATGCTCTGTTAGAAAACTGAAAGAACATACCAATGGACCCTTGTACCTGTCAAGCTGACATGTAACCCAAATGCCTATCCAGTGGGCAATGGAGTCAAGAAATATATGGACCTCATGCTGACAAGTTGAAGAAGCAAGGGGCCTCATCCAAATCCGCTTCCATGTACACTCCTCCCTGTGGTAAATGTGTTGAATTCGACACATGGGAGAGAGTCGCTTAGTTAGATGTTAATAATGTAAACACCTGCCAAGTGAGAAGGAAACCCACCAATAATGTCAATGGGTCCAAGTACGAGCACAACCTATCACTATGAAAGATGTATTGAAGTCGAACAATGACGAGGATCATTCAAACAAAGCCTAACAATGCTCAATCTTGTCGAATGCAAGATAACTACCAATGAGGCTAACGACCATCAAGGTGCTCTACTTCTAGATCATCCTCAAATAATGTGTTGGAGTCGATGCAAGATGATCCGTTGAAAGGAAAAGCAATGATGGAAACTCTTCCCTTGGCACGAAGTGATAACTCAAGAAGATATAAGATGTATGGTACCATGTCACTCCCATTGGATGTGTTGAAATAATGTAACTACAAAGTGTATTCTAATTATTATTGTTGTATTATTCATTAGATCAATCCCCTATTGCGGATTGATCATGTCGGCTATTGTAAAAGACCAAACCCCCTTTTGTGGATTGGTCAAAACATAATTGTAATAGGCAGAATAGGAAGTCGACCCCAGAATATATTAAAGGTGGTTATAAACACCCAGAAGAAGAAGTCAGCCCTGCCAGTGAAGAGACACCTCCATCCACACGTGCCAGAGTTGTATAAATAAGGAGGCTAGTGCCTCATTCATATACACACTCACTTGTTCATTGAGAAGCAAGTTTCGGAGTTGCAGTTGGAGAAGAGAGAGAGAGAGAGAGAGAGAGGCGCATTCTTGGGAGAGGACTTTCTGTATTTGTTTGAGTTATATCTTGGCATTGTATTGGCTATCTATAATAAGGAAGTTTTGCTAGGTTTTCTCCCCCATGAGGGTTTCCCAAGATAAATGATGTGTCTCTTGTGATTGTGTATTTCTCAGTGATCCTATCTTATGCTATTATTATCTAGTGAAATGCAAAGAACTCTAATAATAGCTTAAACCTTAACATGGTTTCAGAGCTAAGCTGAAGAGAGCATCTTTCACCAGAGAAAGTGAAAAACGTCACTGTTGTTGTACATGCAAATTAGGGCTTTTTGTTCATGAAGTATTTTAGCCCCAAAACCATCTAGAAAAGTGTGCACTTCCTCAAGGATCACTTTGGCATCCTCGGCGCATCTTTTCAGTGGCTAGATCTCCCGAAAAGTGAAACCCTAGTTTCACAAAGTACCAGAAAACCAGAGTACCAGAAGTACCAGAGTACCAAAGGTACTAGAAAACCAGAAGCACCAGTCCAGAAATCCGTTGATAAAGTTTGAAGGGGTAAAAGTTGGATTTTCAAAAATCCGACTGCATCAGCTTACTCGCCTCAGCTCAGCGCATCTATCCCCTGGATCAGAATTCCAAAATTCGAAGTTTGAAAAATTAGGGTTTCCTCATAAAACCCTAAGTTGCAGTTGCAGTCTCAGAACCAGTTACAGTATCAATTGCAGTTGCAATATCAGTTGCAGTTGCAGTCGTAGTACCAGTTGCAGTCACCCTTGAAGTTCTTAAGAGTTGGTGATCATTACCACTGCTACCAGATGGTGCCTCTACCTGCAAGTGTTGTCAGACGTATGTACTCACACATGTTTAAATGGTTAAGCTTTAAAGGGTATTTGCAGGAGAAGGGATCTCTTGCCATAGATCCAGAAGGATCTCAAGATCCAACACATTCAGAGGAATAATGCAACCCAGGTGTGATTATTCTAATATGCATCTATTTGTTATGACATTATTTTGATCAGTGTTGCATGTTGTAGTTATGACCATCACTCTAACCTTTGATCAAAATCTGAGTCAAGGTATTAGATGGATTAAAAGTTGAGATAACAATCTTTGTAAAGTATTATACTTGGTAGCATGTGAGCATATAGAGGTAAATACTTAATGCAATCATTTGCCTGATACAATTTGTTATCCCCGATATCATGGGATAACTAGGAGATCATGTCTCAAGGCCCACATGGTCCTAGACATGGAGTACCGAGAGCAGGAGCGACTTGAGCATGGCCCTGGAGGGCCCATCCTTCTTCTTCTCAGCCAGACTTGTCCTGTCAGCAGTACCAACTTCCATCACTACCGGCCTGGGCTTGCATCAGAGAGGGCTCTTGCTCCATGAGGTAATTGGTCCGAGGTATCATGGTATGTGTCATATTTGATCATTATAACC
>WSFP011357583.1:0-33869 GCA_009831015.1 Picea engelmannii | reverse complement strand
CTCCTTATAATATCTTAATTTTCTTTTGCCCTCTAACTCTTTATTGCACCATAATTTCTCCTTAAATTTAGATGCAATAATATTTTTAATATTATCCTTATTGTGCAACATGATCTCTTCCTTTATTCTCCAATGGTTTAGCCAAGACTGAGCCACCTTATTCCATCCCCACTTGAGCCGAAGGTGGTTTTGCCTATAGTTTGAAGCAATTTTTTACAACCTCTTGTTAGCCATGTTGCTTAACTTGTTTTTATATGTTAGATACCTGGTCATAATCATATTCTCAATGGGGAAAATGCTCGCTTCTATGATGCAGGATATCATGTATTGCTTTTATTTTGAGATTATAAGTTATGAAACTCTTTTGGCTTTGCTCTATCTTTCTCTTCCTATGGCTTGTCCCACTTTAAAATAAGGTCTCCTACAGGTTTCTTGTCAAATCACCTCTTAACCATCTATTAATGAACACCAATTTTATTTTCTTCCTTCTTCCTTTCTTCTTCTAATTTTAGCAGGGTGTCAACCCTTTGGATGACTAGGCAATTCTTCCCACGTAAAGTTTAAAATAGTTAGAGAGATGGAAAGAATATTTTTGGAAGAAGGATGGATTTTTTCCATAGAACAAAAGATAAGCCTTTCTTCTTCTAATTTTAGCAGGGTGTCAACCCTTTGGATGACTAGGCAATTCTTCCCACGTAAAGTTTGAAATAGTTAGAGAGATGGAAAGAATATTTTTGGAAAAAGGATGGATTTTTTCCATAGAACAAAAGATAAGGATAGTTTCCTAAAGAGGCTTTGGGGGTCACTATATCATCCCATAGAGAATTTTGGTAAGGTATTGTGCCAATTCCTTTAGTGGTCAACTACAATTTGTTTTAGTATGTGGATTGCATTTGTGTTAGTTGTTTAAGCTAAACCATTTCCCTAGGATTAGTAATTAGCTAAATATTATGAAATGATCCCCTCATCTAAAGAAAATTTGGTAACGTTTAAAGAACAAAAATAAGTGGCACTATAAAAAAGAAGAGGAGTTGGCATGCCAAGCCTGGTAATTAGATGATGCTTCAGAAATTGAATCGTGGCCTCTTCATTTACCTTAGTCAGTGATATAATATGTATCAATCATGTGAAGTAGTATGTTGCAATCAAGATGTATTTGTGTTTCCTAGAGGAATTTGGATTGATCTCACTTATGACATTCATACCCCACTATTCAAAAGGTTGTTCAACAACGATAGGTTGTAAAGGGATTGTTGGTTTATTGTTCATTTGAATGCACTTTTGGCATGTTTTGCATTTATGGAAAAAAGTGTGGGTATATTTGAACACCGTTGGATACTAATATCTAACTCTCATGATATTGTGATCTATTGTCTCACTAATGAAATTTACTCCAACATGTCCATCATTTAACTCTATAAGTAATTTATAGCATGAAAACAAGTCACTTGGGAAATATACCATCATTTTTTCTATATAGGGTTCCATTGATAAGTCAATATTGAGATGATCAAAGCCTTAGTGCTCTTTTCTATCTAGAATTCAAATGATTGGAAGAAGTACCATGTTGTAAATAATGCTTCAGGACATTGTACGAGGAATATGTCTAAGTAGGAACATATAAAACATCTTCTTTGTAGAGAAATACTTCATTCTCTTAACCCTCCTCTAATGAATCAAGTGGGTCCAATTCTTCCGCTACCAATTTGCAAAGAGATTTACCTTTGACTATGGTTCCAAGTTTGAACTCTAAATCATACTCTTGGATGGTTTTCATCTAATTTATTCTTCTCTCACTGATTTATTTCTACATGAATAGTGACCTGGCAGGAGGGTTGGGCACTATTATCGTGGTGTGGATTTTCAAAATGCAGGGTCTGAACTCCTTGACTAAGTTATAAACATCGAAGGCCTGCTTATCGATTATTGGGTAATTCAATTTGACCCCTTCTAGATCAATCCTCATCAATGAAATTGGGCACTCAATCTCATGTTGATCCTTTTGTGTGAGCACTTGTAACATCCCCACCAAAATCCCCATTCTAATTAATTCTTAATGTAGATATAATGTGTGGCTACGACAAAAGTGATGTTTTTGTGAATTGTATATCTAAATTTAATAATAAAGATATGATGCTAGTTGCTAAGGAGACATGGACAGATATGGAGGATCAATTAATCCACAAGAGAGATAAGTGTCTAGAAGAATGTCTAAGAGAGCAGTCCAAGGGGGAATTACCCATGTCTATTAATTTCACCCATATTCCAGAATTTTATTATCATTATGTATTAAACTTCTAATTATGATTGAGTGTCCCCAAAACCAATCATTGAATGTATGTAAGAGGGTGGGTGTGAGAAGTCACATCCCATAGTTATTGGGAGCATGGAGGTTGAGTACAATCGGCTTGGGGAAGTATGTGAGTCAAGAGAGGAAATCAAAGGAGAGGAAATTTGTATGGGAGTTACATCAGTTTTAGAATGTCATGTTTTTGGGAATGAAAAATAAGTAGAGAGAAGGAAAGAGAGCTTGGATATGGAGAAGCCATGACGGGTGAATTCTAGAGCATGTTGGAGCATTTTTGGAGCATTTTGGAGCTAAATATTGAAGAGCTAGGTTTGTAGGCTTGAAGAGTGAAATCCTTTGTGAGTTTCACTCTAAGAACAAGTGTTAGCTATTGTTTGTTGGTAGTTTTCTAGGAAGTGAGTTCCCTTGATTTTCCCAGCTGTGATATTCTTGGTTAAATGTACCAGAGAGACCTTGATAAACGAATGGGGCACTTGAGGGACTGATATTAGTGAAGGGGTACATTCCTTGGGTTGGGAAGGTTGAGAGGAAGAGAGATGGTAGAAAATTGATATAGTTGTAGGAGAACATCAGTGGGTTGTGGGATATCAGAGTTATGAGTGGACAGTGAGAGACCACCCTATTTTGTGGATTTCTAGCCCCAAATCAGGGGTGACTTATCATTGAGATTTGGAACATCAAGTCTATGGTTAAGTAGAATGTCCATCCCAAGAAACTGGTGGTGCAACTATTTTAGAAAGATAATTGTTTTATCTTGTTTTTGTTTACATTATGATATTTTTTGTTGTGCATTAAGTATGTAAATGATAATGATTTATATGATACTATAATGAGTTATTAGCTACATTCATGAGTTATTTTAGCATGTAGTAGATGCATATAATTATTTGTATCAACAGTAGTTAAATTTGTATGTAATTCGTAGCTGATAAGCTACAGGGATTTAGTTAGCAGTAAAATATTAATTTTTATAAGTATTCCACACACAATGGAGCTTAGTTGGGTTGGGGGATGTTACATTGTGGTATCAAATCCTCTAGTTCAAACATTGGGATTCTATGGTCCAGGACGAGTGTGAATTGAGAAAATTCACTATACATATTTTTGTTTGTGACAGATTGGGGAAAAAGGAGGAAAAACAAAGAGAAATACCTAATATAGTGAGTAAAATTTGAGTTTAAGTGCCTCATAGAAGTTGAAGAGATGATTTGGGGTGTGAATCTACAAGTTACAAAGTCGAATTTGACTCGGAAGGTTGAAAATTCACATTTTAATGGTTTTTGTAGTGTTGGGTAGAGTTTAGTGAATAAACAGTCGAGATTATGTTTGATATCGAGATCAACGACCTAGATTCCTTGAGATAAATTTAAAAACTTATAAGGTTTTTTCCATTTGGAAGGTTGAGAAAATAAACATCCAAGATTCATTTCATCGGTTGGGAAAATGAAATAGATCGACTATATAGATTCATTTCATCCATTGGAAGGTTGGAGAAAAATTGATGGCCAATATCATCTTGAGTGAGAGATTGATGACCTAGATTCACTCGGGTTTTTGTTGAAATTTTGAAGTGTTCAAGTTTGCCAAAAAAATCATCAATGGCCAATGATTGAATTGACGAGTGTTGGGCCAATTAATTGTTGTAATAAAGTCCCACATAACTTTCAACCAGGTTCGTAAACTGATGAACTGCAGGCATAGTATGTGCATGCAAAGAAAAAAAATGTATCCTACTTTTTCTTTCAAGGAACAAGAAATCTAGGTGACCTACCAATCATTCATGAACATAAAAAGAAACCACTACTCCACACATATAATCAATAACCAAACCAAGAAATCAACTTTCTAAATCCTATTCTATGTGTGAAAAGTGATCAACCTTTAAACATTACAATAAAGAAACAAGAAACTAATAAAATCATAATAGAAATTACCCAGGTATATGTCTATATCAGTCAACAATATGAATCCACTCAAGTATTCATATAATCGCGTTACTAATCTATAATAAGACAATCCAAATTTGAGAGTAGTTCCTAGTGTCCAACCTACCCTTACCTAAAATTTTTACTTCACTACAAGCAGGACAGACTCTATGGTGCTACTGCATTCTTACCTATAGACAATAAATCAACCTGTAGGGGAATGACTCTAAACAAGCCTTGCCACAAATCTTGACACTTCAATTGGTAGGTGAAGCAACGAGATAGCAATACTCTATAAAGAAGACTTACATCTATCAATAAGGAATGTAAACACACAATTTGCACTTTATTGAAACTAAACTCTTGTCCCCTGAAACATCATCTTACTTTCACTAAAACACCTCTATAGGTCACAACACACTCAGCAAGAAAGAAACTCAAATCACAGAGATAGGCTCCTATTAATAACTTGAAGACTTATGCCTTCAATACCACAGAGACAGAGTATGTAGGTATCAACTAAATCCTTTGAGAATACAATCCATTCTGCCAACAACCAAAGGGTATATAAAGTTTCCTCATATGTGACTAATTCATCACAAAACTTCTATCAATGCTTGATATGAATCCTTCTTATTTAAGATAATCAAAAGAGTCGACTTCTTAAGAAGATTGGAATTACAATATGATCATGCCTTACATTCCAGATCTTTGACTTTTCTCATAAACAAGTCTTCATTAACCAGAGTCAACACTTTAAACACAACTCCAATTTGACACACACACAATGGGTAATTTTAGTATCTTAGTTCAGTTTAGTCATTGGATCATATGATATTTAACATTTACCAAAAGTGTTTGAGGTATTTAGATCAAACATTTGTGGTTGTGTAAGCTACCAATAAATCTTGGAACATGTTTGGATTTCAAGCTTATACAAGAAGGAGGTATACTTCAGTAAGATGCAAATATTAACATTCATTCACACATCTGTTTGTCTATATGAAATCCTTCCATTGTACTAAGGGCAGTTCGATTTATAACACATGGAAATCCATAGTGATTAATGAGTACACATAACTTAAATAAAACCTACAGTTTTAGAAACCACTCCACACAAACCTATTCATGAACATAGCTACAACAAATAGAGAACAAATAATATATAAATAACTCAACCTATTGTTGGCATAGGGGCAGACCCAGGGTTCAACGCTTCAACAACGCACCAACAACACCCTAACTATCGACCCTTTTGGTAACACCTGCGAAGCAGATGAAGTCTCACTCGAGGTAGAGGCAGGGGGGGTTGTAGGACTTACGTGTATACAACCTAGTTGGGAGATAGACTTGTGATTACAATACTTAACAAAGCACTTAGCTAATCAGTATGCATTAGTTCTTATCTTCCATTCACATGGCATATTAACACTAAGTATATAACACCATTGTGATAAATAGATCAAACACTTCTAAGCACCTAGCATAAGTTTAGATCCAACATTCATTCACATCAAACCACTAAGAATTCATAGATCTATCTATCATACATCAAGAAAAATGCACTAAGAAGACATAAACATAGAAATCATATCATGAGCACATTGCACAAGGACCATAACACAGGATATACATGGTTCACCCCAATGTGGGGCTACGTCCATCAACTCTTCTTCTTCGTTATTAGCTTCGTCCAATCTTCTTACATGCACCAAGCCACAGATCCAACTCCGCAAAGGATAGGAGATTTGTGCACACCTCGCTAGATCCTCCTTCCCCAAATTAGATCAAAGCACAAAACCTTACATAGTCTGTCTGCACAGAACCTCTTACAATCACATGCACAAAGCCTCTAGTCATGCACTAATCCAATGACCTTAAAAACCAACCTTTACTTACATCGCCTAGCTAATTATTTATACATTACAAAAAACGGGACTAATCATGGGTAAAACCATGGACTGACATCCCATACCCATTACATAAACCCTAAAAGCCCAAAAATCCCGTAAAATGGGTGAGATCCCACGATCTCCGCTTCGTGTGGGCGCTTCATCTTCGACCAGCCTGTCGAAGTACCAAAAATGGTCAATCATGACCAACGTTTCCTCAAAACTTGGTCGAGGGCCAACAGGCCCCCAACACTCACCTTTGACTCGTCCCGAGTCACTCTGATTTGGGAAACAGTGCCTTGAAGGCCTCAAGCTTAGCTCGAGCTAACTCGACTTGCTGCTTCGCCAGAGCCTCCTTATCAGTGAACTCCTAGATTACTTGCTCAGTGATAGGCCCTTCCAGGCACTGTTTTACCATTGTGACCACCTGTTCTAGCTGTACGCCTTATCCCTCGATCTATTCAAAAAGTGTGCAGGCTTCATCCTGCACTGGTTGGAGTCTCTGAGTCACCTCCATAACTCAGCTCTGGATGATAGTGACCTGCTGCTGAACTACGTGCTACTCCTGAGACCTCTGCATCTTTTCCACTACAATAAGTAGCTTCAATTGTGATATCACGATAGAAGCTTGATGCTCTGCCTCCTGGAGTTGTGCCTCCAATATCCTCAGCTTCGGGTCTTCTGTAAGGCTCTCATAGGTCTATGCACTTCGGTCACTTAGTTCTTACATTCTGTGGCCAATGCCCCGATTCTTCCTACTGTGCCCCTGGATGTTTCTTCCCTCTGATCTCACACTTCTTGCAGAGTGTTGAGTGCTCGACACTGCTTGACATTCTATCTCTACTACTCTTGGTTGGAGCTGTTGAATAGCCTCAGCGAGCTTCCCCACTTGGCTCTCAGTTGTCTCTTCTTCCATCTGTGCCAAGCCTGACACAAAGTGAAGTGCTCTAGTTATTTCCTCTCTGACCACAGTCTTCTCTACAAGAAGTTGGTCGTTCTCTTTCTGGATTTTCTCCTTGTCTTCTTCAAACTTCACCCGAAGTTCATCTGTCTCTTGCTGCGCAACCTGAAGTTTCTCTAAGGCCTCCTCATTTTCTTACCTCAAGGACTTTGTGGTTTTCTCCTTTTAATCTTGGGCTCGATGACGTCGAGTTTCTGTGGCATCTGCTAATCTGTGTAGTTGGGTGTAGTGGACATTGCGCGGCTCGACTGGATAGTTTGTTGGACGTCTTTCAGTTCTTTCTCAATCCTGTCATACAGTGTTTCTTGTTTGGCTTCATGTATTTGTAGGATGTCCTCTGAGGCATCTTCTACAATGGTGATGATGAGCTGGATATCATACACTGTAAGCACATTCTGTGACTGAGGCTTAGTGGCTATGGATTCCTTCCGCGCTGAGGGTTTCTATGGAGAACCCTTCCTTTTATTGGACGTCTCAACCTCTGTAAGGGGATCCTTTGGTGGTGTTACTTCACCCTCTTCTTGTTTTTCTTCTTCCCCTTCCTCCTCTTAGTTTAATTTGTCACCTCCTTCTCCTGCAGGTGAGTCAGATGTAGTTTCCTCCGATGCGCTATTCTTTTCCTCAATGTCTATGTTCTACACTTCCTCCTTTTTCTTCTTTCTCTTTGTGCTGCTTGGTCCTTCATACTTGGTCCAGGTGACCAAAGGGATTCCTATGATGTCGGGTTTGGAAATATCTGTCTGCTCGATTGGTACAAGGAATTCGGCGGGCCATTCCTTGGTTATCTCCTCCATGTCTTCATCAGTCAATTTGTAATAGGACTACAACTCCTCCTTGCTTTCGTCCCTATGCGCAGTGATGTAAATGAAGTGTCTATCTATGCGGAACTTCACTAGCGGCATGTATCTATGCAAGGTGTTCAGGGTCATTCATGGGAATAATTCAATCGTGCGCTTGATTTGTAGGTAGTAGGCATTGAACACCATATTTGATTGCCATTGCTTCGCCATATCGCTTGAATACCAAAAGGTGGTGAACCTCACGGATAGGGGTTCTGATGGCTCGACTTCCGAGAATGTCATTCCCTCTAGCATCTCCCAAGAGACAAATGATATTAATATCAACAACCAACTAAAGTGGAACTCGTACCCTTGGTCCTGTGCTTCACGACAGTCATTCTCCACCACATTGACGAGGTAGCTCGTCTAGTTCATCTGCATCCCTTCGACGCACTTCCCTGCAAGGTCAACTACGAATCATGTTACTTGCGTAGGGAGGTTCTTTCTGACGATCTTGCCCGCTATCAACTGAAAAGCTAGGTGCACTGCGCCATACTGGATGGAGGCTACCTTGTAGCCTTGTTTCCCTTTCTCCACATCGCCATACGCCTCCTTGATGTGCTGCACCAAGGAGCGATCTGATTTCTTTCCTAGGTAGAGTTTCTGAGGATCTGGTACCTGCATGATTAATCCAGTAATGAGGTGTATCATTTCCAGATCCACAATGATGTGCCTATCCAACCAAATATAGCCACCATGGTAGCACGATAGGAGGATTTTAATGCACACGTTAACTCCTGTTGTCTGCCGAAGTGGGGGATCTTCATGACGTTTAGGATTGTTGATCTTGTAATATCCTTGATCCATGACTGGTGAAATATCTTGGGATTCTTCCCAGTCATCTTTGTCAGGTAGCGATGCGATGCAAGCATCGCATAACTCTTTCTATCATTGGGTTGAAATCACTTATATTTAGAGTTGGGATAAGTCCCAACTGCGGTCCTATTGCATGTATCCCCTTCGGGAGGTACGCAGTGATGAGTGTGTACTCAAAATCTATTGGGACACTGTCATGACTAACTACACCATCCAAGGGCAGGATATAGTCGGGCAAGACCGATAGGATCTGCTTTGCATTTTCCAGATCATCGCAGTGCTTTCTTATCTTCTCTGTCGCGGTTCAGGATGGCACAGATCGATGTCAAGTCAAGAGGGATTCTTGCAATTCACCCGTCAATGATGCATGTATACTTGCGGATATAACTTTATCATCCATAAGGTTGATCAATATCTCTTCTACGAATTTCTCTACTATGCTAAGATCACCCGACATGCACACTCGTAGTCAAAGAACTTGGGTAGTGAACAGATATTCAATGTAGTCGAGTCAATGCCAAGGTCTAGATAGCACAATGCAGTGTCCGATCACTTCTCTATTATCTCGAATATCTCAATTTGAAAAAGTGGTACTGATGCGGCATTCGACGAAATAAATAGACAACATCATAACGGATTCCTCCAATGGGCAGGAATGCCTCAATCCATTCATTATGGCACGATCTAAATGACCCAATGGAAGTCTTTCCAGAAATAACTATGTTTATAGCCATTCTAGAGCATCATTCTAATGGTCGGGACACCTCCAACAGTCATATAGCTTCATCATGGTGAAGTGCCAATCTGTGTTGTTCTGCTAATCTGGGAAGGTTCAAGTTTTGCAAGCCTGTCTTCTGCGAAGTCTTCTCTAGAACTTACGCCAGTTTTTCTAATTATGCTTTCTTCTTATTGAGCTTTCTTTCCTTCTTTCCTATGATCTGATTCTTTGGGTTCATTTTCCCATTCTCATTCTTATTTTCTCTTACCATGGTAACTTCGCATTGCTGAGGGTATTTCAAAGGGTTCGAGGGTAATACTTCTTTCTTTATTATTTTTGGGGTAGGCACTCTTTTCTTCTACGTGGACAGGTTCTTTAAGCCTCCTTGCATTCTTTCAACTTTGATAGCTAACTCTCTTTCTTTCTGTTGCTTCAATTTGTCCTCTTGTTATTGTATTAGTCACTCTATTTTTCTAGCCATGAAGTCCTTTAATTCTTGATTTTTCAATTCTGTGGTTTCCTCCTCTTCTTTTCTTCAGATCTGATCTTTCTCAATCCAAGTCTTTCCTAACAAAAGTGCAAAAGGGGTGTTGTTCTCAACAAACTTAATGACTTCAAATTCTTCTTCGATCGATGTTTCTATTAGACAATTGAGAGGGGAGGGTGAATCAGTTGTTACCGTGCTTAAATAATTTTGATTATTTGAAACTCTTTACAAAGCACTCAATGACAATCAAAATAATGTAGGGAGGTAAGCAATAGAATATTCAACATCAATCACACACATGAAATATACAGAGACATATATTTCCTGAGGAAACCCATAAAGGGAAAAACCTCTTCTTCTTGATATGATAAGTAATCTTTATTTTTTGTACATTATCATTCTCATGAGCACCAACTCATTGTGAGGCTACCACCTCTATTTTGCAAGTTGCAACTTGCTGAGAGAACCAATTCTCTGGTTTCTCTAGCACCCACTAGAAGGAAGCACCAACTCCCTAGTTTCTCTAGCATCCACTAGAAGGAAGCACCAACTCCCAGTCACACAGGCACCAACTTGTATAACAGAGAACAATTGTTCTCCCTTGCACCACCCTGCCACCCTAGTTTCTATGGTTGCAACCAAATGGAAGCTACAACTCCTTGTGTTCAAGCACCCACTTGAAACTCTGAGGACAACAATCATCCCTACCACCTCCCTACCACCTTGGAATATCAATCTTTTCTTTCTTGGATTTATCATAGTGATACAACATTTATCTATGGCTTACTAGTCTCATCAGTGTTCTGCTACACTGCTCTGCTCTACCTGCATCAGTGTCTCTCTCCTCGCGTCTGCTGCACTTTATGTTCTTCTCTCATATATGCATTTTTGTTCCTTTATTATTCTATGCTTCAACTCCTGCACACCGCATGCTTCTACCCACAGGAATCACACTCAAAAGAAGCCACACATATCTTCTTTGTTCTACATTTTTTATATTCTTTGTGCACCAGCTGCATCCACCTACACATACCTCTGCATGCTCTTCACCGTTATTACATCGATAACTCGCAGTCCACACCCCATCCATTGTTCTGCATCTTTTTGTCACATCGATTCCTCTTCTTGATCATCATGGAAACTCTTCGAATTCTCTAGTAGATGCAATAATTCATTCTCTGCAGTTACCATCAGTCTGTCTCTAGCAATTGTTGAGCGAAAGTTCCTGCACTCATGCCTTTCGCACCTTTTCCCTTCCTGAGAAAAACTTCATAGTAGGCATTAGTTTTTTTGACTAAGCCCCTTTCTTTCATGTGACCAGTGGCTGTGACCTGGGACCATGCACTAGGGTGCTTTGCGATTTTGCGTTTTGCGATCTTTTGCTACAAGTTGCGTTGAATCTCCCAACTCGCAAAATCCGAAATACTCCATATCAGATTAACGGTCCAGATATTTCCCTTTGATCGACGACTGTGATCAAATCATGATTTTGTGTTGTGATTTTCCTCAAATCTCTCAACTCACAAAACTCCAAGGTGCAACCTAGCAATGCTAGCTCCTTCTCTTCTCTTCTATTGACGTGACCACTAGCTGTGACCATAGCCCTATTCGAAAAGGCATTTCACGATTTCGGTGATCTCCATTATAGATCCTAGTGACGTGCTAGCTCCTCCCTTAACCTTCATCAATGTGACCACCAGCTATGACCAGGGGCCAAGAAAGAGGGGTGCATCGCGATTTCTCATATTGCGAACTCCTGCTATGAGTTTCCTCGAAACTCCCAACTCGTGAAACTTTGAAATACTTCATATCAGATCAACGGTCTAGATCTCTCCCTCTGATCGATGACTGTGATCAATATCACGGACTTAGACTTCATATCATATCAATGGTCCATAGCCTCAGTGATCCGACGAATCAGATCATTTCACGACTTCGCATATCGCAAGTTCCTACAAATCTCACCTTTGACTTCTCCATCTCGCAAGTCAACGAAATGATGATCTCTTGCCACATGTACTCTGGATCCAATGACTCAGATCATTTCGCAATTTCACATATCGCGAGTTACTAAAACTCTCACCTTTGAATTCTCCATCTCACGAGTCAATGAAATGCTGATCTCTCACCACGTGTCCTTTAGATCCAATGGCTCAGATCCTTTTGTGATTTCACATATCGCAAGTTCCTACTACTCTCACGTTTGAATTCTCTAGCTCACGAGTCAGCGAAATGTTGATCTCTCACCATGTGTCCTCTGTATCCAACGTTTCAGATCTCATCGCGATCTGATCCAATGGATGAGGTCTAATGTCCTCCTCTGTGTGCTCCTCCTGTATGGACTCTGATCTGATGACCATCAGGTATTCAGGATTGGTGATCCAACGACCACTGTCACTCCTCCTCCCGAGCTTAGGCATCCTCCCGACTTGGAATAATTTCTAAGTGTCAAAGGCTCTATGACCTTTGATCCTTATGTGAGCCTTGATGTATGGGATCCTGTCTGTGCATCTCAGAATTCTATCTCTCCTAAGATTTAGAAAACATTTCCCTCAGCCTTGGTGCACACTTGCGCTCTGCATGCAACTCTGCATTATCTTAGTGAAACTATGATCGATCTCTTCTGAGCCTCTCAATCTTTCTCATCTGCGTCTTCCCAAAATCTCTTCTGAGCCTATCAAGCTTTCTCATCTGCGTCTTCCCAAAATACTTCTGGTGCCAACCTGGCACATTCTTCCTTTCTCATCTTCTGGTCTCTGAATATTTGGTTCGTTGTTGTTCTTGACTATAAACATGCCATCGTCATTGTTGTTCTTTCCATCAATGACAAGCACACTCTTCCTATAAACATGTCAAGAATATCCCACTTTGGCATTGATGGCAACCCTGAAAGGCTATGCTATTCTCCAACTACAACATCGAGACCACTCCTTTTCTCCCCCTTTGACATCAATGTCAAAGAAAACATTATCCCCGTGAGTTGTTGTAGTATTTTTCGGAGGTATAATATATTCAACCAATAGATACTCCCCCTGACAGGATGGACTCTCTTATTTGAGTCCTGTAGAGTATTTGTATCTAACTCAGAGTCTTCTCCTTTTGATTCTTGGACCTGTTCATCTTCAACTTCAGTTGTGTCCTCTGTAGTATACTTAATATTGTTCATCTCTCTTACCGGGACTCCTTCATCTACCTTTTCTTGTGATAACTGAATGACTCCCCCTATCACTCTTCTCTCTCTGCTTCTAACTGCTCTCTCCCTTTGGTCAAAGATTAGCTCTTTCTGACAAGGTCTTTCCCTCTTGTTATCTCTACAGAATGTCATGTATGCCATTTTTGTACATCAGAATGCTACTGCTGCGAATGTCATTGTCCTACTGGAACACTGCGTACTTGTAGCTCATATTTTTCAAACAACCCTTGGATCTTCCCATTGATCTTCATCGATATCTAACCAAATGTATCCGTCTTTATCCAAGATGCTTCTTTACTATACATTTCTCTAAATCCGTCTGAGAAAGTTTATACTAGGCTTGTCACATTGCAATTCTTTTCGCAACAATTAACTTCACTGATGTTCACTTGTTCAGTCTTTGCTATCCACATCTGTGAGTGTCCTAGTTTCTTGAACTATGTTTTCTGATCTTCTATTACAACAACTTCATTTTTATTCTATGATGCTTACAATCCAAGTCTTTTATGACCATATTCATCACAATAAAAAACCATTACAAACACTCTCATACCTGATTTCCCTTTTTACAAATGAAGGAACTGTGTTAGAATTCTTAGGAGTACTGATTTCTTCCTTGTTGTATCCAAGACCAAATTTGTCATTTGGTGATCTTAGACTATCCAAGATCTCATAGAGGATCATGGAGTTGTTCAAGAACTTGATTTGGGTGTTTGACTTCTCAACCTTCACAACTTCTACTTCTGGCTTATGACATGATTATTCTTCTACTTCTTCTTTTCTTGCATGGGAGTATTCAATATCAACATCATTATATTTCCTTATGCCTTTAGCTGCTACTTGTCCTGAGTTTACATTTTTTACATTACAATATTTGGACATGAGCACCTCTTCATAGCCTCTGTTACACATTTGACTTATACTGAGCAAATTATGTTTCAGACCATGTACAAGAAAAACATCCTGGGAATCTCCTTTACTATTACTGAAACTCACCATCCCTTTACCCTTGATTTTACTTGGTTCATCATTTTCAAAGATCACATTTATTTTTTTTCTTTTACTTATAGGTAGAAGCTTATCCTTGTCTCCAGTCATGTGCTTGGAACATTCACTGTCTATATTTTAGGAGTCCTTTTGTTTTTGAGTTGAAAGTATTAGACCACATTTTTCACTATCATTCTTTTTCCATGTGTTGGCCTTTCTAGATAATATCTTTATCCTTGGATCTGCTTTGTAATTCTTCAGATGGAAATTTGTAGATTTGTGGCCGAAGTTATGACAGTTATAACATTCAAGCTCATTGTTCAATAGGTCAAAGTGATTGTTGCAGCGCTGTCTACTCATTGACTGTTTATTATTTATTGACCTCCTCAGTTGCATGTCTCTAAACTTAATTTGAAAATTTGCAATCTGTGGTTGTTTGTTACTTGCTTGTCTCATTCTCTATTGTGACAGATATTTATTCCTTGGGTGTCTTGATTGCTCATGTCTAAATCTTAAGAAACAATTTACAGTTTTGTGGCCAAAGTTAGAAAAATAGAAACAATATCCATAGAAAATATCTTTGTACCTGGAAAATGGTTGTCTTCTTTGAGCAGGTCGATTTCTTCCATCCTGATGATTTACTTGAGAAGAGGGTGTATTACTTATTTGTTCTACAGATTTAGTTCTAGCACCTTTTTCTTTACTCCTCCTGGGTAGCTTAGTATCTTCTTTTGTTT
Source organism: Picea engelmannii (assembly GCA_009831015.1). Classification (NCBI taxonomy): domain Eukaryota; kingdom Viridiplantae; phylum Streptophyta; class Pinopsida; order Pinales; family Pinaceae; genus Picea; species Picea engelmannii. Next base: position 19,006 of record WSFP011357583.1, on the reverse strand, counting down.
CCGCAGGTTTGTTGTTGTCATTGGTTGTAGATTTGACAAACTTGATGGGTTATTTGATTCTTGGTTGACCACTACTTGATCCCTCTTCATAACCCAAACTAGTTTTCAACTTTGGATTCCTTTGTTGATTCAAAATGGTGGCTAATCCTTCTGAGGCTTTGATACTTGATAGATTCTGACGATACAAGGCTTGAAACTTCTCCAACTCTTTCCTAGTTTTCACTACTTCTTCTAGAGCTTCACATCTTGCCTTCTTTTATGATAATTTTTGTTTCAGAATGTCTTTGATTTTCTTTCCCTTATATAATTCCACTTTTAGGAGGATAACGTCTTCATCAGGTTTTTTACTGACTTTCTCTAAGTGTATCAACAATTGTTTTTTCTTTCTCTTATTAAGTCTGAGTCTGTCAATCTCTTCCAAAGCATTGATCATCTCTCCTTCCAAGTCAACCACAACTTCTTCATCATTAGCATCACTTCCTGTGCTTTTATTATCATAATCCTCTTTGCCCATAATCATAAATTCATGTACCTTATCTTCACAAGAAGAGTCACTATTTGTCTCTTCTGAAGAGTCATCATTGCTTACACATAAACTTTTATTTTTATCAAATCTTTTGGATTTGTACTTCTCTTATCCTTCAGAGTTTTGGTCCTTCTTCTTGTTTGGAAAATTAGATGCAAAGTGACCTATATTTCCACTGTTAAAACATTTGAAGGGAAACTTGCCTTGGTACTTTCCTGATCCTTTCTTTAGTCTTCTCACAATTAATACATCTTCAATATTCTCACCAAGACCTTTCATGGAAATCAAAAGCTCCTCAAATCTTAAGAATAATTTATTAAAGCAAATAGGGGCTTCCGTAGTGCAAGATATTAGATATTATTTTCTAGATTAACTACGTAGGTAAGTGATTAATCTATGCCCATATCCATGAGTATTAGTCACAACTGACCAATAATTCTCATGATTTGAATAGTCCACTTAGCACTCATTGCATCGGGTGATGCTCACATGGGTGAAGAAGTGGGATTGAAACCAATGAAATGAATCACATAGCATCAATCATCACTTCTGGAGCTTGCACCCAGTAACCAAGAATTCCCAGGTGGTCACTCATCCCAAGACGCCTCTGGCTCAAGCACACTTAACTGTGAAGTTTTCCCCACAATCAAGCCCACTTAGCTTGCTACCCCATTTGCAAAACCTTAGAAAGTATTGTGCCTTATGACCTACCTAGTTAGATCTACCTTCACTCTTATTATTTAAGAATATAGGGGCTTCCACAGTGTAAGTTATTAGATATTATTTTCAGGATTAACTACGTAGGTAAGTCATTAATCTATGACCCATATCTATGAGTATTAGTCGAAACTGACCAACAATTCTCATGATTTGAATAGTCCACTTAGCACTCATTGCATCGAGTGATGCTCACAGGGGTGAAGAAGTGGGATTGAAACCAATGAAATGAATTGCATAGCATCAATCATCACTTATGGGGCTTGCACCCAGTAACTAGGACTTCCTAGGTGGTCACCCATCCCAAGACACCTCTGGCTCAAGCATGCTTAACTGTGGAGTTTTCCCCACAATCAATCCCAGTTAAGCGTGCTTGAGCCAGAGGCATCTTGGGATGGGTGACCACCTGAGAAGTCCTCGTTACCGGGTGCAAACTCCATAAGTGATGATTGATTCTATGCAATTCATTTCGTTGGTTTCAATCCCACTTATTCACCCCTGTGAGCATCACTCGATTTGAGTGCTAAGTGGACTATTCAAATCATGAGAATTATTGGTCTGTTGTGACTAATACTCATGGATATGGGTCATAGATTAATGAATTACCTACACAGTTAATCCCCAAAATAATATCTAATATCTTGCACTGCGGAAGCCCCTATATGCCTAAATAATAAGAGTGAAGGGAGCTCTAACTGGGTAGTTCATAAGGCACAATACTTGCTAAGGTTTTGCAAATGGGGTAGCAATCTAAGTGGTCTTGATTGTGGGGAAAAATCCATAGTTAAGCGCGCTTGATCCAGAGGCATCTTGGGATGGGTGACCACCTGGGAAGTCCTGGTTACCGGGTGCAAGCCTCAAAAGTGATGATTGATGCTATGCAATTCATTTCGTTGGTTTCAATCCCACTTCTTCACCCCTGTGAGCATCACCCGATGTAATGAGTGCTAAGTAGACTATTCAAATCATGAGAATTATTGGTCAGTTGTGACTAATACTCATGGATATGGGTCATAGATTAATGACTTACCTATGTAGTTAATCCAGAAAAATAATATCTAATAATTTATTAACTGTCTCATGCTCATTCATATTTAGTTGTTCAAAATATAATGTGTAGGTTTGGATCTTGGCATCCTTTACCTTCTCATTACCTTCATAGCTGCTAATGAGTTTGTCCAACATTTCTTTGGCAGTTTCTAAGTGCATAACTTTTACAAATTCTTCTTCTGCAAGCCCACTCAGAATAACATTCATAGCCTTAGCATTGAAGCTTAATTCTAGCTTGTCATCCTTGGAAGCTAATACAACCGGCTTTACATAACAAGCCTCTACCACATCGCAGACATCTTCACCTAAAGCCATTATGTAGGTTCTCATCCTAAATTTCCAGAAGGAAAAGTTTGTTCCATTGAACATAGGAGCCTTGTTGGTTGAAGTTCCTTCATGGCTACTCATGTTTAAGCTCTAGGATATACCCTTAGATAAAAGGGGTTGGCTCTAATACCATTTGTTGGACAACTGAGAGGGGGGTTGAATCATTGGTTACCGTGCTTAAATAATTTTTCTTGTTTCAAATTCTTTACAAAACACTCAATGACAATCGAAATAATGTAGTGAGGTAAGAAATATAATATTCAACATCAATCACACACATGAAATATACAAAGACAGATATTTCCTGAGGAAACCCATAAAGGGAAAAACCTCTTCTTCTTGATATGATAAGTAATCTTTATTTTCTGTACATTATCATTCTTATGAGCACCAAATCATTGTGAGGCTACCACCTCTGTTTTGCAAGCTACAACTTGCTGAGAGAACCAACTCTCTGGTTTTTCTAGCACCCACTAGAAACTAGAAGGAAGCACCAACTCCCTGGTTTCTATAGCACCCACTTGAATTCCAGCACCTACTCCCTAAGTGTTCCAGCACCAACTGGATGGAAGCACCAACTTCCAGTCACATAGGCACCAACCTGTATAACAGAGAACAATTTTTCTCCCTTGCACCACCCTGCCACCCTGGCTCCTCTGGCTGCAACCAAATGGAAGATACAACTCCTTGTGTTCAAGAACCCACTTGAAACTCTAAGGACAACAATCCTCCCTAACACCTCCCTACCACCCTGGAATATCAATCTTTTCTTTCTTGAATTTATCACAGTGATACATCATTTATCTATGGCTTACTAGTCTCATCACTGTTCTGCTACACTTCTCTACTCTGCCTACATCAGTGTCTCTCTCCTCGTGTCTACTGTGATTTCTATTCTTCTCTCAGATATGAATTTATGTTCCTTGCTTCTTCTGTGCTTCAACTCCTGCACACTGCATGCTTCTAGCCGCATGAATCACACTCAATAGTACCCACACATCTCTTCTCTCTTCTGCATTTTTTATATTCTTTGTGCACCAACTGCATCCGCCTACACATACCTCTACATTCTCTTCACCATTACTACATCACTAACTCGCAATCCACACCCCCTTCTTTGTTCTTCATCTTTTTTTCGCATCGATTCCTCTACCTGATCATCATAGAAACTCTTCAAATTCTCTAGTATATGCAATCAGTAGTTTTATGAAGTTACCATTGGTCTGTCTCTAGCAGTTGCTGAGAGAACCTTCGTGTGCTCATGCCTTTTGCGCCTTTTCCCTTCCTGAGAAAAACTTCACAATAGGTGTTATTTTTTCTGACTAAGCCCCTTTCTTTCACGTGACCAGTGATTGTGACTTGGGGCCATGCACTAGGGTGCTTTGCGATTTCATGTTTCACGATCTTCTGTTGCAAGTTTCCTTGAATCTCCCAACTTGCGAAATCTGAAATACTCCATATCAGATTAACGGTCCATATCTTTCCCTTTGATCAATGGCTGTGATCAAATCGTGATTTCGTGTTTCGCGATTTCCAGCTGTGAGTTGTCTCTAATCTTTGAACTCATGAAACTATGAGGTGGAGCCTAGCAACCCTAGATCCTTTCCTTCTCTTCCATTGATGTGACCACTGGTTGTGACCACAACCCTATTCGAAAATGAATTTCATGATTTTGGCGATCTCCATTGTAGATCCTAGCGACATGCTAGCTCCTCGCTTAACCTTCATCAATGTGACCACCAACTGTGACTAGGGGCCAAGAGAGAGGGGTGCGTCGTGATTTCTCATATCCCGAACTCCTGCTATGATTTTCCTCGAAACTCCCAACTCGTGAAACTCTGAAATACTTCATATCAGATCAACGATCGATATCTCTCCCTCTGATCGATGGCTGCGATCAATATCACAGAATCAAACTTCATATCAGATCCATGGTCCATAGCCTTGGTTATCCAAAGGATCAGATCATTTTTCGACTTCACATATCGCGAGTTCCTACAACTCTCACCTTTGACTTCTCGAGCTCGCGAGTCAGCAAAATTTTGATCTATCGCCACGTGTCCTCCGGATCCAATGAATCAGATCATTTCATGATTTCTCAAATCGCGAGTTCCTACAACTCTCACATTTGACTTCAACAACTCGCAATTCAGTAAAATGATGATATCTCGCGACGTGCCCTTTGGATCCAACGGCTCAGATCATTTTGCAATTTTGCATATCCCAAGTTCCTACTACTCTCACCTTTGACTTATCTAGCTCACAAGTTAGTGAAATGTTTATCTCTTGCCACGTGACCTATGGATCCAATGGTTCAGATCTCATTGTGATATGATCCGATGACTAAGGTCTAATATCCTCCTCCGCGTGCTCCTCCTTTCTAGACTCTGATCCGACGGCCATCGGGTATTCAAGATTGGTGATCCAATGACCATTGTCGCTCCTCCACTTGATCTTACGCATCCTCCCGACTTGGAAGAATTTATAAGTGTCAAAGGTTCTGAGACCTTTGATCCTTCATCAATCCTTGATGTATTGGATCTCATCTGTGCGTCTCAGAATTCTATATCTCCTGAGATTTGGCAAACATTTCCCTCAGCCCTGGTGCACACTTGCGCTCTGCATGTAAATGTACACTATCTGCATGAAACTTTGATCGATCTCTTTTGAGCCTCTCAAGCTTACTCATATGAATATTCCCAAAATATCTTCTGAGCCTCTCAAGCTTGCTCATCTGTGTCTTCCCAAAAGACTTCTGATGCCAACCTGGCACATTCTCCCTTTCTCATTTTGTGGTCTCTCGAGATTTGGTTTGTTGCTATTCTTGCATGTAAACTTGCCATCGTCGTTGTTGTTCTTTCCATCAATGACAAGTACACTCTGCCTGTAAACATGCCAACAGTTCCATGGGCAATCATAGGTATATTAGTAACTCTTCCACACAGGGCTATCATATTTCCTTTAAACAATCCTATCCTTCCCAATGAAGGAATCAAAGAAAGATTTCCTAAAATTTCCCAATTGCTTTTTGGCATGAGATTCACATGTGTTTCTTCATCTAATACACAGTCTATGTCGAAGTCTTCTATTCTTGTTTCTATACACTGATTTTATTTTAATATATCTGGTAAACTATTGTCTCTGTGATCATTCAGTGTTTCTTTCAGCTGTAATAACATATATTTTGATTCTTTCTGGTTCTCTACCATAGCCTTAGTTTCTTGACCTTCTTCATGGTTTTCTTGTCTCATGTTCATATTTTCAAATTTAGCAATCATTCTAGGGAAATCCAAAACCTCATGACCAATATCTTTACAACAAAGAAAAATAGGACCCACATCAGGGCATTCCTTAGCAAGATGTCTCAGTCTTCTGTAGTTATAACAAAGTGTCAATCCTCTCTTTGTTTTAAACGATCCCCAACCTTTTTTGTACTATGCACTAGGATCATATTGATGGACCTGGAACCTACAAACATTCTTTCTAGGGTTCTGCATCCACTTGTTAGTCCAAAAATTCTTTCTATGCATAGGAATAACATATCTTTCACTATCTCTATCAAATTTATCTAGATCAAATTTTCTTTATTCTAGTTGTGCCCTAGTTTGTAGACTAGAACAAAATCTATCAAGCATACCTAGATTCATAGTTTCGAAGAAAAAAATTCCACTTATATTACCTTTACTAGAGCACAAATCTTTAAGATCTTACCTCTTTTATTCATATCATACTTCTCCTTTAGCAGAGAGATTCGCATGTCGATTTGAATACTGTGCACTACATCAACAGATCTACGCGCAGAGCTTTTTCTTTTCCTCAGCTCCTAGCAATCACAGTTTCAGGTCCTGACAATGGAACCATTTTTTGGCATAGGGGAAGACCCAAGGTTCAACGCTTCAATAGTGCACCAACAAAACCCTAACTAACGACCCTTTCAGCAACACCTGCGAAGAAGATGAAGTCTCACCCCAGGTAGAGGTAGGGGGGTTGCAGGACTGAAGTGTCTACAACCTAGATGGGACACAGATCTATGATTACAATACTTAACAACGCACTTAGCTAATCAATATGCATTAGTTCTGATCTTCCATTCACATCGCAAATAAACCCTAAGTACAAAACAACACTGTGATAAACAGATCAAACACTTCTAAGCACCTAGCATAAGTTCAAATCCAACATTCATTCACATCATAAAGAACTAAGAATTCATATATCTATCTATCATACATCAATAAAAGTGCACTATTCACACATAAACATAGACATCATATCATGAGCACATTACACAAGCACCATAACACAAGATATACGTGGTTCACCCTAATGTGGGGATACGTCCACCAACTCTTCTTATTATTTATTAGCTTCTTCCAATCTTCTTACATGCACCAAGCCACAGATCCAACTCCGCAAAGGATATGATATCTGCGCGCACCTCACCAGATCCTCCTTCTCCAAATCAAATCAAAGAACAAATCCTTACATAGTCTATCTACACAAAGCCTCTTACAATCACATGCATGAAGCCTCTAGTCATGCACTAAGACAATGACCTTAAAAACTAACCTTTACTTACATCGCCTAGCTACTTATTTATACATTACAAAAAAGGGGCCTAAGCATGGGTAAACCCATGGGCCGACATCCCATACCCATTACATAAACCCTAAAAGCCCCAAAATCCTGGGCGCTCCGTCTTCGACCAGCGTGTCAAAGTACCAAAAATGGTCAATCATGACTAGCATTTCCTCAAAACCTGGTTGAGGGCCAAAACCTACTAGGGGAGGTGGTCCCATGCCTTCCTAATTAGTGAGTGGAAACGATTCAGTAACTCACAAATGTACAAACAAAATAAAGCAATCCTGATTGATATTAAATGGAAATATTTAACCATCTCACAACATATTCATCACAGTATGGAGAAAAAAAAATAAGTAACACATATTTATACTATTTTTAGCAAAGAGTATATCATCCTGTACATAGAGAAAATCCATCTATATATCAAGTTTTGAGCATTTATAAGATTACATCGTCTTCCCCTGTTATCGTGGACTAAGGGGTAAAAATGAATATAAAAACTTAAGGATCTTACTGACCACGATTTCCTTTATCCAAGGTTACAATCTTAGGAAATCGATCTAGCAAACTAGATATCGCTACTACTTTTAGTTCTAACCCGGATCTGGTGTTGCGCTGGAAGACATAACTATGGGTTGTATTGAATTTTTTTGTAATGCAGAGGGATGTTGGGCACAAATGAAATGGTTGACACCCATCTCGATGGTCAAACTAACAATACCCATATTGCTAAATCCATTATGGGTGCGTGCAGATAGGAGAAGCCACAACCTCGGGCACCGAAAAGCCTATGTTGGTACTAAAATTCCAAGAATAGTGAAAGAACAATTGTTATAGTAAAAAGGTTAGTATAGTTTTATCATTAGTAAAATATAGCCAAAAGATCCTATTTAATTCATTAAGAACTCGGAAAATATCAAAATAAAAAACTTTTACCTCATGCTAAAATCAAGATCTTAGGTAGGAAAAAAGGGTAAAAGTAGGAGACAATGAGTTGGATTTCAATGCCTGGGTGGGGAAAAAATGGCCGAAAGAAGTGTATGGTGTGTGAAAAAATGGGAGCTCAACATTACCCCCACACCTAATCATTTTCATGTCCTCATGCAAAGATATCCCAAAACTATTCAAAATTGAAATATATACTCTCTTCAACCACTAAGAGAGTCATGTCGCATTTATCAGTAAGTTGAGGCATGATTTCTTCTTTTCCGACCTCTCACTCCTCCTTCGATGCTCTGGCTGAAGTATTTTATGTATCTTCTTGTTAATTTTCTTAGTTTCAAATTGAAGTTTCTCAATCTCTTCCTAAAATTTCTTGCTCTTCCCTTTTAATTGTTAATTTTCCCTTTCAATACACCTGTTTAAGACAGACAACTCTAGGACTTCTTGTTCCATCTTTTTAAATTTCCTTCTTCTTTTCCTGATTTTCCCCTCCAGAGGATTTTCAATAAAATCCTCATCCATCAAGACATTTGAACCCTCACAATCTTCAAATCATTTCTTAGAAGGTCCAAGAACAACTATGCTAGGAGTTTTTGGAGTCACATGCTTTTGTTTCTTTTCTACAGTCTGATGTACATCTTTTAACATTCCATCATTACACCCCCCTTCTCCTGCGGGGGTGGAAAAGTTTTCTCATGGCTATAATAGTGTGTTTGGTTTGATAGGATCATTCATTTCTTGGTCATTATGGCACGTGAATTATGTATATGACTGATATTGTTCCACGAGTTTGGGTCATTTAGCAAATCTGAAAAGTTGTGTGATGGGTAAGGTGTCCTCATCATCATCAGAAATTAGATCCTCATTTTTTGTAGCCTATGGGTACATGGGGGCTATTCCACCCTTCTTTTTGTAATGCGTCCCCCCTTTTGGCATAATAATCTTCGTGGCTTATTTCTTTTCCATATTACAAGTGACCCTAGGAACTGGACGGATCTCAAACAATGGCTTGACAATCGTAGCCTTCTTTTCTGACTTACCATTCCCATCTCTTTCCTTTTTTTGTTGTTTACCCAAATTTCCCAGTTCCTTTTCCACTGCCACAGATATTATTTCCTTTTTCTATTGTTTACCCAAATTTCTCAATTCCTCTTCCACTTCCACAAGTATTATTTCCTTTTTCTTTTGTTCACCCAAATTTCTCGGTTCCTCTTCCACTACCACAGGTATTTGGTCTATAAATGCATTCTCACCCAAGAACTGATCCAATGTTTTATTTATTTTATAGAGCTCATATTCTACTAACATTTTAACTAATCCGTGATGGTAAAGGCTACCTTGAGAGTTTTGAATATTCCTTCTTACGATGACATATTTTCTATACTTTTGTACAGATAATAGGGGAAACTTATCAGTTCTTTGGAATCAAAATGAAGTAAAATTCGAACATGATATTGGTATGTGAGGGAATACCTTCCCTCATAGGTTAAGTACCTCTGCAAAATTTCCAACAGTACTTTTCAGTCCTCCATGATGTATTCCCTTGAGACCTCCTTTTCCTAGGTCGTGTTTTGGTATTATGCCTTCAAAAACCGGTTGCAAATTTTCATGCCAAGTGTAAATTTATTGAACCAATATTCTTCAGTCCTGGGGAGGCCTGTGACATTGTCTAGGGTTTCCTCTGTAACTTCTATTTCCAAATTTATGACCCTAGACAATCGCCCATCAAAACTCTGTGCGAACTAAAGGGAAACCCTGTCATTAAACCCTTGAAATTTGGTGAAGAAGAGATGCCAACCTGCTTCCTTAAACATTTTCTTACACTTATGATACTCGGGTATAGCCTCAAGTGCTTGTCGAGATACAGATTTGTGGAGGTCTACCACCATGCTGGAATATGGGTTTGGATGAGGGTTTCAACGAAGCCAAATTAAGGAACACTCAGAGGGAAGAGGCGGGTGAAGAACACTTAGAGGATTAAGGAGGGTGTGGTCTGTGAATGCGGGTAATCTCTCAATCAGAGTGGTGGTTTCAGCATAGGTTGGCTACAGAGTGAAAGGGAATCAAGATAATGAATTTAGCCATATCTGGAATCGATGTGGTGCACCATTTATCTTTGCAATGGGGTGATATGAATTCCCTTCATGATAATGATGGCAAGTCGACTCAGTATGGGAGTAATAATTTAAACTCACGCAAACGTAATGGGAATCATTCAAACGTTCTTGGTTTCCCTTATGAGAAAATCAACACTAATGTTCATGGAGAAAGTGGGTTTTTTGCATGAATTTGAGCTTTTTGCATGAATCAATCACCCATGGAATAGAGATAATGCGTATGAGTGGGTAAAATATTGGGTGATGAGGGCGAATAGATATACAGTTCGTATGACAAGAAATATAGGGATGGCCAATTGTTATGCTACACATATGAATTATATATTTGATGATCGCACAATACATGAATGACTGAAATTTGAAGGCTAAGTAATGAGGATGAGTTAGATCAGCATGAGAATTTTTTAAAACGATATCCTTTGTTCCTAATAAACTAACCAGAATCTAAAAGCAATCTTACCTTGAAAACTCATTACCCATTTTAACTGTAGATGCGGAGTTCATGTGGATACCGGAAGTGATGATGATGATGATATTGATGTTGTTTTTGTTTCAATGTTGTAGATGCCCAAGAATGAAGGGGGAGATCATACTTTGTCTTATGTAAAAGTTTCCTTTAAAATGCGGTCATAGTATTCCAGTGTCTGTAGTAGAATTCCTATGTGGGTGCGGAAATACTGTCAACCACTGTTTTTTTTTTTACTGATGCTTTGAACATGCTATTTCTTTTCTTTGTAACTTACAAATGTAATGATTAAAGATATTGTGGACACATTTAACTCAAACTGGTTCAAAGAATATTTGAAAACTTAGGGAATTCTAAACTTATTGGAAATACTAGAATTTGAAATCAAAAATCAAGAGGAGAATAGAATTGTTGATGTCAAACTGTCATTCTGGTGATGATGGAAATAACTGCAACTGAAGTGAAGAAACAAGGGATGGATAGCCAGATCTAGACCATGTCCCAATATCTATATCGAGGAACAAGTCTCATCTTTTAGCAGGAAACCTACTAAGAAGGCAACCAACCCCCTCTTTTTGAGACAATCTGAATCGTTCCAGCTACCTTATAGCCAACTTCATTTTTATTCACACTGACTATTGCAAACTATCATCCAGATCATAACTAATTTGTATTCACCCAGACCCGAGCCTCTGGAACAAATCCATCCATGTGAAAGATGTATTGTCGTCGAACATGGATGGAAGTCATTGGATTAACAACCATCGATGAACGTTGTTGACCAATGTGAGACTGTTCACCTTTGATGACAATGAGAGTCAAGCTTCCACTGGTACAACTTGTTGGGCATGGATTAATGAGATGATGTCGAATGTCCTGCAAGATCTGACAAGCAGGAGGCATTAATGAATCCCCACTATTGTCAGCAAGGGAAATTTCCATTAATATATGCAAACCCCTAGGTACCATCCAAATATCTGAATTTGATCCCCCATATGATGTGTTGAATTTGATGGAGACAAAGCTATCGGAAGGAGATCCTTAATGCATCCCTCATCATATGATGCGAGAACAAACAAATGACTTGAAGAACATGTAGTAAGGTCTGACAATCAAGGACAAGAAATTTTATTCTAGGATAATCCATCAACAAGTTGGTTTTTAGACAGGCCCTTGTCTAACCATGTCAGTAAATTTATTTTCATGGATAGACTATTTTTCTTATTTGTGATTTATTTATTTATTTTTATTTTTAATTTTATTTTTTTGTTATATTATTATTTTTATTTTTTTTCAATTTTCTTATGTACATACATTCAAAAAGATGAAAGAAAAAGATTCAATCAGAGGTGGGAGAGGGGGGAGGAGACTCTCTTCCTACTACCTCCATTTCGGTTTGTTGCAAAATATCTCATACAAAGTTATCCTTGGACATTGGCCTGTGATATAGCCTCAGTTGATGGCCATTGAACACAAAAGAATGTTGTTAGTCGTCAATTGTTGTTATCCCGACTGATCCTTTGTTGAAGACAATCTCGATTTCGTAAGGTCCCAGCCATCTTGTAGTAAGTTTTCCTATGAAGTTCTTAAACTAAGAATCAAAAAGGAGAGCCCAATCAACGGGCTTGAAAACTTTCTTCTTGATGAATTTATCATTCCATCTATTTCTCTGTTTGTATACCAGAATAGTGTGTTGAACTGCATCTTTCCTAATTTCATCCATCTCGTTGAGTTTGGCTATTCTTTGTTTCTATGCATCTGATAAATATATGCCTAGTTGCGCAGTTGTCCTAAAGGCTTTCACTTGAATCTCAATGGGAAGAAGAACATGTTTTCCATACACTAACTCATATGGAGTAAATCCTGTGGTATTTCTGCATGTGGTTCTGTAAGCCCACAATGCCTCCAAAAGCCTATCTTCCCAGTATTTGTGATACAACTGGACTATCTTGGTTAGGATTGCTTCCAATACCTTGTTTGTAGACTCAAATTTCCCATTTTCTTGTGGGTGATATGGAGAAGTTTTATAGTTCTTTATCTGGTAATTTTGAGTAATCTCTTGCATTGATTTAGATGTAAATTGTGTCCCATTATCTATCACAATTTATCTTGGAATGCCAAAGCGAGTAAAAATATCTTCGTAAAGAAAATCTAGAAGTGACTCTTCACTAGCAGAACGAATGGATTTTTCTTCTATCCTCTTAGTTACATAATCAGTGAAAACTAAAATGTGCCTTTTTTTACGTGATGAAGGAGAGATTGGCCCCACAAAATCCAAGGCCCATATTTCAAAGGGTTCGAAAAGCACTTGGGTTTGTAAGGGCATATCATCTTCTTGCACTGGCTTACCCATTCTATGACAACTATCATAGCTTCTCACATACTTTCTTGCATCCTTAAAAAATATTGGCCAGTAATATCCTTCATGAAGAACCTTGCAAGAATTCCTTTTATCTGTGAAATGGCCTCCACAGGGGATATCATGGTAGGCTCTCAGGATGTCATATGTTTCATCATCTTGTACACATCTTATAATAATCATGTTAGGCCCAATATGGAAGATATCTCCCCCGATCCATGAATAAGTTGCGTTGTTCTTGACAATTTGTTGCTTTTCTCTTGGGGAGAGATTTTGAGGAAACTTCCTTATGGATACATAATTGGCTATGTCTGTAAACTACATAATTTTAGTGGAAACAACAAACAAATGTTCATCGGGAAAGCTATCATCAATAGGGGTGTTTTCATCATTATTTCCAAGAGATAAAATATGCAACCAAGTTTTCTTTACCAGGCCTATCCACAATGGTAATGTTAAATTCCTATAGCAAAAGTATACACCTAGTGATCCTACCATTTGTGATGGGATTAATCATTAAAAACTTGATGGCAAAATGCTCAGTGTGAATAAAATTTTCATATCCCATAATATAATGTCTAAATTTATTAATATCATGTACGACAACTAAGAATTCATTTTTTGTGAAAGTGTAGTTTAGATCGACTGTTGATAAGTTTTTACTACTGTAATAGATAGAATAAGATAACTCATCCTCTTTCTTTCCTAGGACAAACCCAAGAGCATTGTCTGGAGAATCAATAGAAATATGAAAGGGAAGGGACCAGTCTGGTCCCCACAGAACTGGCATTGTGGACAACTTTTCCTTCAAGATTTCAAAAGCAATTTGACACTGAGAATCCCACAAAAAGTTAGTATCTTTTACATGATGCCCAAGAACAATGCCCTACTGTGACAACATATTACATTTTTTATGACTCAAGGAAACATTAGATTCCTTACATCTAATCAATACCTTTTCCAGGTTATGAAGTGATTGGTTAAAAGATTCATTATAGATAGAAAAATCATCCATATATATCTCAACACACTCATGAATCAAGTCAACAAAGATCCCCAATACAACTCTTTGAAAAGTGGCAGGCGCATTTCACAAACCAAGCGGTAAAAATCTATAAGAAAATGTCCCCCATGGGCATGTAAAAGTGGTTTTCTCCTGATCCTCTGGTGTGATTTGAATTTGATTGTATCCACTAAAACCGTCTAAAAAGGAAAAGTGCTTCTTACCTGCTAAGGTATTCAATACCTGATCGATGAAGGGAAGCGAAAAATCATATTTCATTGTTTCTTTATTAAGCTCACGATAGTAAAAAAATATTCTCCATTTACTTTCCTTTTTAGGCACAACTACAAGTGGAGAAACCCACTTGCTATCATATATAGGATATATAAAGTTAACATCTAGCAACTTTTGTAATTATTCTTTTACTATGTCCTTTACGACGAGATTCATACGATGATGTGGCTTCCTAACAGGTCTATAATTTTATTGAAGGCAAATATGGTGTGTTTATTTGTCTAGGTGAATTTCATGCATGTCTTTATAGTCCCAGGAAAATGCACCAGAGTGATTTTGTAATATGTTGATTGATTTTTCTTGTTGATTAGAATCAAGGTCAGCACTGATATTCAAAACTTTTCCTGGGACAATTTCGATAACTATGCTATAGGGATCTGTGGTCTCTTTGATGGTTGACACAAGGAAAGATGTAGTCCCTATTGGATCAAAATTTTCCTGAAAATCTTTGTGAAAAATATGATTATAGGTATGGGGTAATTCCGGAAACTGAGTACAATCCATATCAAAAATAAATAAATTCAGAAACTCATCTTCTGATTGACTCTTCAATCCCCCCAACTGTTCGATGGTTAAAAGGGGATGTAAAATTTCTGTTTTTTTGTGATTTTTAATTTCTACAATTTTAAGAGATTCAATTTCTACATCTTCAGAAGATTCTATTTCCTTATTTTCAGGAGGTTCAATCTCTATATTTTCACAAGACAATTTCTACATCTTCAGAAGATTCTATTTCCTTATTTTCAGGAGGTTCAATCTCTATATTTTCACAAGATTCGAGCACCTGCCAAGAATCTTGTAGTGCTAGTTTGGAAGGTGGGTATAAAGTGAATTTCTTCATAGCTAGACCATTTGATATGGTCATCTCTCCAAACCTACATTCGATGAAAGCATCGGTTGTGGCCAACCATGGTCTCCCAAGACTGACAGGGTGTCCTACCATGTTGGTTTTAGGTTGGATAACTAGAAAATCTACAGGATATTCCCAAGAATTTAAAGTTACCAGTATATCATCGATAATTTCGATAGGATTGATCCTGGATCTATCAGCAAGTTTGAGCACCATGGGTGTGGGGAAGAGAGTATTCAATTGTAATGTCTCCATGGTCATAATAGTCATGATATTTATTGCAGCTCCCAAATTGATCAAAGTATTTCCTATGGGAACGTCATTGATGGAAATGGTGACTATGGGGTTCCCAAGGTATCCATAATTTTTCACCAATGGTTTCCTAGACATTATCTTAACCAGTTGACCTCCTACTTGGATAGTGGGGGGATCTTTTTGTTTCCTTCTAGGTTTCTTAATGCATAAATCCCTAACAATTTTTGCAGAGATGGGAATGTCTTTTATAGCTTGCAACATGGGTATTTTTACACAAAAATTTTGTAGCTCAACCTCCAAGTGAAATTTAGGGAGGGAAATAGGATTTTCTATGGCCAACCTTTCTAGATAAGGTGGAAGTTTAGGTGCTTATGGCTGCTCTGTATGAGGAGTAGTATATGTTTGTGTCAAAATGGAGGGAGTAACTATGTTTCTGGGTTGGTCATAATTTATTGATTGTTCAGGAGTTTCCTCTTCTTCCTCAATCACAATTGTGGAATCCCTTGGTTTCACGACTTTTACTGATATTAGATGTATATTTTTTAGGGGCATAGGAGTGATCAAGTAAGACACAAAAGGCTTCATCTCATCATTAAAGGTGGGTTGTGCTGCTCTATTGTTTGTATTTGGTACCGGTTGTGCAGGCATTTGTGTTGGACTGGGAGGGTTTTGGTTTGCAACCAATTGTGGTAATCGTGGGACTGTTGCTTGGGTAGTAGGATACAATGATGGCATGGATGGGGGGTATTGCAAGTAGTTAGGATAAGGCATTGGGAATTGTTGTTGAGGCATAATCCCGTGAGGGTTACCTCTCCAATTCTGCTGCCAAGGCTGAGTTTGAGTTTGTTGTTGTGGCCAAGTGGGTTGACATGGAATTTGAGTGTTCCATTGCTATTGATAAGTATTATAAGGTGCAAAAGATGGTGAAAAAGGATCTTGGGACATACCTTGGTCTCTTGGTTGCCATGGTTTCTTTAGTGCAGCTTGAAAATAAGGTTCTACAACCTCCTTATTTTATTTATACATGGCTTTAAGTTCAGACAACAAGGGAGAATTATCTATCTCATGATGTTCCACACATATTGCGTGAACCAACACATTATCCAATGGGAATTCTCTAAATGGATTATTCTTTTGATAGAGGGGAAAAAAAACATACACATCATCCTTCTCTTCTTCTTGTTTTTTCTTAACTTGAAACATATCCAACAAAGAACTAAGAGCACCAAGAATTTTTGTTTTAAAATTTTCCAATAAATTTCCTAATTCTATCCTTGATACTCCACCTCCTGCAACTTATTTTGTTACTTTTGGAAAAACATATCTTATTCCCTTACCATATTTTTCTCGACTTCTAGAATATCTCCTGCACAAATCACAAATTTCAACAAATGGCAATTGATAGATATCATCTATACCCATCAGACTTAACACATCAATATATTATTCTTGTATCCCTTTTAGAAAGATAGTCCTTATGGTATCATTATTTAAAGTACTCTTCTTGGTTTCCTAGAGGTTGTAAAGAAGCCTTACCACGTAGTCTTCAAGACTCTCTTCCTCTGATTCTTCCATCTTAAAGATGTCATTGCGGGAGTCTCTATTCCTACAGTAGTCTTGATATTAAGACAGTACTTTTCATGTCTTCCAAAGATCAGATAGAGTAATCTTTAATCCCCATGAACCATCTTATAGTGGAGTCTTTTAAGGTTGTTGGAAAAAATTTTCATTTTTGTGCATTATAAACATAATTATATCTTCTAAATATAATATCAAACTCAAAGAGAAAAGCATCTGGATCCTCTATAACCATACCTCTGAAATTTGGAAGGACCGAAGGGGGGATATTTTTTATGTTCACATTCAAAATTAGGTCAAGTATGGGAAATCCAAAGGTGGCCTCTCCTTCTGGTTCCCCATTCCTTCCTTCTTTGTCTTCCATGTGGCTAAATATACTAAATTACTCTGGACTTGGTGAGAATGGTGGCTCAACTACTAGATTTTGATGAATGGTGAAGTTGTCTGCCACGTTCAATTATGGAATTCCTCCCACCATGGGAGTTTATAATTTTGAAATGATCACGTTGTGGGGGGTCCTAAGAAGTTGGTATATAATCTCCCGATTGACAGTCTATTCTAGTACTAGATCAATGTTTGAAGTTGACCCATTATCCTGTGGCTCTTCAGCTGGTTGTTCCTGGAATTCTCCCTCTTTTCCCTGGATCTTTTCTATTGTTGGTTTGGATTGTGGGATGGACAAACTTGATGCAAAACCCCCTCTCTACATGCTTCCTGTGTACCTTTCAGAAGATTTAATAGGAGGGGTTTTATTTCTACCAAATAAATTTTATAGAATATCAGTTTTTAAAAATCTATCCTTGTTATCCCTAGGCCTAACGATGAGTTAACCATATGCCATATAGGGTTTGGAAGGACTCACAATAGTGGTATAATAGGTTCTTACCGTCCCTCTTACTGTCTCTCCACCACCAACATGGAAAAATAAAAGAATTCTCAAAGAAAACAATCGAAAATCAAAACAAAAACTAGCTTCTTACCGTTTACCTTTTAGCAATTCCCCGACAACAGCACAAAAATGTTGGGCCAATTAATTGTTGTCATAAAGTCCCACATAAGTGTCAACCAGGTTTGTAAAATGATGAACTACAGGCACAATATGTGTAGACAAAGGACATAAGTGTATCCTACTTTGTATTTCAAGGAACAAGAAAGCTAGGTGAACTACCAATCGTTCATGAACATAAAAAGAAACCACTACTCTACATAGCTAATCAATAACCAAACCAAGAAATCAATTGTCTAAATCCTATTCTAAGTGTGAAAAGAAATCAACCTTTTAACAATATAGTAAAGAAACAAGAAACTATTAAAAATAGAATAACAATTACCCAGGCAGATGTCTATATCAGTCAAGAGTATGAATCCACTCAAGTCTTCATATAATTGTGTTATTGATCTATAATAAGACTATCCAGCTTTGAGAGTAATTCCTAGTGTCCGTAAATGACGTTTTTAGGAAACTATAACCTATGAGAATAGAGTATATATTGGTACAATATAAATCTGTATATTAAATAAAATAACTCGGAGAGATCTACCCAACAAGCTACTCTGGGTGCGAAACAAAGCTCGTCTGAGAAAGTTGCGGTTGAAACAGTAAGGGAAAAATTTCAGCACCAGATTACTTTTCGAGGGCATAACTCCTTGCTCAAAAGTTTGTTTGGGGCACATGAGTAGTATATCAAAATATTATGATCCATAGAATACATCTATGGAGCTAGATTTGGAATGTGGATAGGTAAAAATGTGTAGGAAGAGAAATAAGACCAGGGATAATTTTATGGATGGAAATTTATATTAAAATGTAGAAACCTTGGCTAATCTTACAAGTCCTTAATATGAAAAATGTAAAATGTTTGGTGATAGTTTTGTTAAAATATTCAAACTTCTAAGGAATTTATATAATTTCTATAAAATGTTGGCAATTTTTGACAT
>ML848281.1:18307-33870 GCA_009831015.1 Picea engelmannii | reverse complement strand
GTTCTATTCATAACTCAAGAAATGCAAGACAATGACCACAAAGATTCTAAAATAGATGAATACATTTATGAAGAAGACTTCGATGAAGAAACTGTTGAAAATACTAAGACAACTGAGAGGGGGGGTGTGAATCAGTGGTTACTGTGCTTAAACAATATATGACTATTCAAACATTTTTTAAGCTCTTCCAAGTGACCATCAATATTATACAACATATGAACAACATGAGTAATGAACATCAGTCACACATAAGATATACACAGAAAAAAAAATTCACGACGAAACTCATAAAGGGAGAAAACCTCTTCTTTGTCGAATGATAGGCAATCTTTTAAGTTCTATACATCATCTATGTTTGAGAACCAACTCAAAGTGAGGCTACTACCTCTGTTTTACAAGCTCCAACTTGTTGAGAGCACCAACTCTCTGGTTTCTCTAGCACCCACTAGAAGGAAGCACCAACTCCCTGAGTGTTCCAGCACCAACTGGATGGAAGCACCTACTTCTACTTATACAAGAACCAACTTGTATACAAAAAACTTTATGTTTTCCCAAGCACCACCCTACCACCCTATTTTTCTAGCCACAACTAGATGAAAGCTCCAACTTTCAGTATTCAAGCACCAACTTGAATAACCTAGGACTACAATCCTCCTTAGCACCACCCTACCTCCATGATTAAGAATAAATGATTGAATAACAAACAATACAGGTGTCTTACTTCTTACCCCTTCTTCTTTGTTCTTCACTTCTTCTCTGCTTCTATCTGTTCTGCAATTCTTCTATGATTTAAACTGTTCTGCAATTCTGCTCTTCTTCAAACTGTTCTACAACTCTACTCTTACTTATGTCTGTTCAACATCTCTAAGTTTTATCTCACACTATGCATACTATAATTTTACCTTTCTTACAATTCAACTCATTTTTCCAATTTGAACAACCAACCTACCACAGTCATTGCGTTTCCATTTTATCCTATACCACCTATTCAGTTACACCTTGAATCTCCAATAAAACGCCTCAGCAACTGAATCATCAACCGTACAATAAATATGATTCAGTTCTACTAACTAAATCGTAACTGATCAATTAACTGTGAAGTGAAACAGCAGCCCTTCAATCATATTCCTAATTAATCAATACCATTGGATTAATTCCACAGGGTCTCACATTTATCTCATATGCCCACTGGTTGTGACCGAACGCTAAGCAAAATTGATTTCACGATTTCACATTTTGGCATTCTTGTGATGAAGGGTCTTGACTCTCCATGTCACGATCACCAAAATAGAGCTTGGTTGCATTAGCTCCTCTCTCCAACTCTCGACGATGTGACCATGCGCTATGACCACTTACCAAACAAATGAGCTCTTCGTGATTTCACACTTTTGTCGTGAGTCTCATTGACTCCTCCAACTCCCGTTATCGAAACTCCAAAATGGAGCTATATCAACGGTCCACGCTCTCCCTTTGATCAACGACTCAGATTAAATCGTGGTTTCACGTTTCACGATTTCAAAATATAGAACACCTCCTTCGTTTGACTTTCCAGTTAGCGAAACACTGACATCTTGCCACGTGTAGTCTGCATCCAACTGTACACGACCCTTGATCCAAGGGTTCATATCAATCCTCGATCCGACGACCCATATCATTGCGAGATATCGCATATCACGAGTTCCCACACCATGTTCCGTTGACTATTCCAATGTGTAAGTCAGCGAAATTCTAGTCACTCGCCACGTGTCCTTATTGAATATGGATGGTCCTTCTTTCGGGACTTTATAAGCCTGCTTCATCTTGCAAGTAAAGATCTTTCTCTTTCTTCTGGATCCAATGACATATTGGAAGATTAGTTGTTGTCATTGATGTCAACCCTAGTCATGGGTTTTGGACCACAAGATTGATGAAGGTATTTGGACATGAAGGAAAATGCACATGTAGATACAACACCCATGGATGGATAGTATACATCATGTTGTTTCTGGTGGTATGTGGAAAGTCACGTGGATCCTCATGGTTGAGGAGAAATGATTTTTTGAAGATGACAAAGTGAATTGTACATGTAGGCCCTAAAGATAATTACAGAAAATAATTACAAAATAAGAAAGTCTCAGGTCGGCCCTAATGTTAAAAGGAAGTGACATAAATGGTATAAATAAACATCATTATACATTAATTTGATACAATTCAAATTTCATAGGGAAGAAGAAGTAAAAGAAGGCCGGATTTCAAGGGAGGATGAAGTCTTTTGGTGATATGTTCTAAGGTATGTTATTTTCAGGTCATCTTACCATTTTTTCTATAAAATTTTTTATAGAATGATTCAAAGGGTGAAATCGCTATGGTATTGAGAAGACATATCAAGGTACCTCTAGTAAAAATTTAATCTCTTGATTCATTATAATTATGGAAATACACTCTGTGGAAGATAGGGTTTGTGACCAATCCTGAAGCTAGTCAATAAACAGGTGTTCCGGGTAAAACAGTCATAACTTCTTCATACATAATCAAAATGAAGTGGGACCACTTCCATTGGAAAGAGTACAGACCATAGTTTCTTATGTGAAAGTTTCAGAATAGGATGTTAAATATTGAGTGCGGGGCATGCTGTACAGTTGGGTCTTCTGAACATATCAGAATTGAATAAAGTCTACCATTCTTTCTATAACCTCTTTTTGGGGAGGATTCAAGGAGTGAAAATTGGAGGAGTTTCGGAGAATACATTGAGTAATATTATCTATAGGATCAGAGTACTCCAAGAATTGAAGAATTGCAGAAATTGAAGAAGTCTCAAGAAGCATTATTAGGTTCTATGTGATGATTGATTGATGGTGATGATTTAATGTAAAGTTTTATTATCTCTCATATATTCTTGGGTGGAAGGAAGGGGCAAGGATGGAGAGTTCAAATCTCTCTTGATATTGGAGTATTTTATCTTCCTCTTGGAGGTTTATCCCTCCTTTTACATTTGGAAGTTGTAGCTACCTTTGGAAGTCATTACTTCCCTTGAACAATAACTATTGATTACCTAGCCTACCCTACTCTATCCTAGCCTAGCCTACTCTATCCTAGCCTAGCCTAACCTAGCCTGGCCTACTCTATCTTAGCCTACTCCATCCTAACCTTCTCTTCCTATCCTAACCTAGCCTAGCCTACTCTATCTAGCCTTCTCTAGCCTAGCCTAGCCTACTCTATCCTAACCTACACTACCTAGCCTAGCCTACTCTATCCTAGCCTAGCCTAGCTTAACCTAGTCTATCCTAGCCTACTCTAGCTAACCTAGCCTACTCTACCTACCCTAGCTTACACTATCCTAGCCTAGCCTACTCTATCCTAGCCTGCTCTATCTTAGCCTACTCTAGATAGTCTAGCCTAGCCTAGCCTACTCTATCCTAGCTTACTCTACCTAGCCTAGCCTACTCTATACTATCCTAGCCTAGACTAGCCTACTCTATCATAGCCTACTCTCACCTAGTCTAATCTATGCTAGCCTACTCTATCTTAGCCTACTCTACCTAGCCTAGACTAACCTAGTGCACTCTATCTTAGCCTACTCTACCTAGCCTACTGTATCAAGCCTAGCCTAATCTATCCAAGAATAGCCTACTCTATGCTAGCCTAATATACCTAGCCTAGCCTACTCTATCCTAGCCTACTCTATTCTAGCCTACTCTACCTAGCCTAACCTAGCCTAGCCTACTCTATCCTAGCCTACTCTACCTACTCTAGCGTACTCTACCTAGCCTAGTCTACCCTATCCCAGCCTACTTTATCTTGGCCTACTCTACCTAGCCTAGCCTACTCTATGATAGCCTGGCATTGCCTAGCCTAGCCTACTCTACTTAGCCTACTCTACCTATCCTAGCCTAGCATACTGTACCTATCCTAGCCTACTCTATCCTAGTGTAGCTTAGCCTAGCCTACCTTTCTCTATCCTAGCCTTGCCTAGTTTAGCCTACTCTGCCTAGCCTAGCCTAGCATAGCCTAACCTACTCTACCTAGCCTAGGTAGCCTAGCCTACTCTACCTAGCCTAGCCTAGCTTACTCTACCTAGCCTACCCTATCCTAGCCTAGTCTACTCTATCCTAGCTTAGTCTATCCTATCCTACCCTACTCTATCCTAGACTAGCCTAGAATAGCCTACTCTACCTAGCCTAGCCTAGCCTAGCTTAGTGTACTCTATCCTAGCCTACTCTTCCTAGCCTAACGTACTCTATCCTAGCCTAGCCTACTCTAACCTAACCTAGCCTAGCCTAGCCTGATCTATCCTAACCTACTCTACCTAGCCTAGACTACTCTATCCTAGCCTACTCTACTCTATCATTGCCTAGCCTAGCCTAGGCTACTTTATCCTAGTCGACTCTATCTTAGCCTACTCTACCTAGCTTAGCCTACTCTATCCTAACCTACACTACCTAGCCTAGCCTACTCTATCATTGTCTAACCTAGCCTAACCTACTCTATTCTAGCTCTACTCAACCTAGCCTAACCTACTCTATTCTAGCTCTACTCTACCTAGCCTAGTCTACTCTATCCTAGCCTAGCGTACTCTACCTAGCCCAGCCTACTCTATCATAGCCTAGCATAGCCTAGCTTTGCCTACTCTACCTAGCCTAGTCTACTCTATCCTAGCCTAGCCTACTATACCTATCTTAACCTACTATATCCTGGCTTATCTTAGCCTACTCTACTTAGCCTACTCTACCTAGCCTAGCCTAGCCTAGCCTAGTGTACCTAGCCTACTCTACCTAGCCTGGTCTACTCTATCCTAGCCAAGACTAGCTTAGCCTAGCCTACTCTATCATAGCCTAGATTAGCCTAGCCTAGCCTAGCCTACTCTATCCTAGCCTACACTACCAGAATTAGCCTATCCTAGCCTACTCTATCTTAGCCTACTCTACCTTTCTTACTCTACCTAGCCTAGCCTACTCTATTCTAGCTTAGCCTAGGCCTAGCCTACTCTATCATAGAATAACACTACCTAGACTACTCCACCTATCCTATCCTACTCTACCTAGCCTAGCCTAGTCTACCTAGCCTACTCTACATAGCCTAGCTTACTCTATCCTAGCTTAACCTAGCCTATCCTACTCTATCCTAGCCAACTCTTCCTAGCCTACTATATCCTAGCCTACTCTACCTAGCAAGGCCTACTCTATCCTAGCCTAGCCTACTCTATCCTAGGCTACTCTACCTAGCCTACCCTACCCTACTCTATCCTAGCATTCTCTACCTACCCTACTCTACCTACCCTAGCCTTGCATAGCCTACTCCACCTAGCCTACTCTACCTAGCTTAGCCTACTCTACCTAGCCTTTCTCACTCTACCTAACCTAGCCTATTCTATCCTAGCCTAGCCTAGCCTAGTCTACTCCATCCTAGCCTTCTCTACCTATCCTAGCCTAGCCTAGCCTACTCTTCTTGGAATACTCTACCTAGCCTAGCCTAGCTTACTCTATCCTAACCTACACTACCTAGTTTAGTCTACTATAACATAACCTAGCCTAGCCTAGCCTACTCTATCCTAGCCTACTCTACCTAGCCTAGCCTACTCTTTCCTAGCCTACTCTACTCTATCCTAGCCTAACCTACTTTATCTTAGCCTACTCTATCTTAGCCTACTCTACCTAGCCTAGCCTAGCCTACTCTATCCTAACCTACACTACCTAGCCTAGCCTACTCTATCCTTGCCTAGCCTAGTCTAGCCTACTCTATTCTAGCTCTACTCTACCTAGTGTAGTCTACCTAGCCTAGTCTACTCTATCCTAGCCTAGCATACTCTACCTAGCTCAACCTACTCTATCCTAGCCTAGCATAGCCTAGCCTAGCCTACTCTACCTAGCCTAGCCTACTCTATCTAGCCTACTATATCCTAGCCAACTCTTCCTAGCTTACTCTACCTAGCTAAGCCTACTCTATCCTAGCCTAGCCTACTCTACCTAGCATAGCCTACTCTACTCTAGCATAGCCTAGCCTAATCTATCCTAGGCTACTCTACCTAGCCTACCCTACCCTACCTTACCCTACTCTATCCTAGCATTCTCTACCTACCCTACTCTACCTAGCCTAGCCTAGCATAGCCTACTCCACCTAGCCTACTCTACCTAGCCTAGCCTACTCTACCTCGCCCAGCCTACTCTACCTAACCTAGCCTATTCTATCCTAGCCTAGCCTACTCTACCTAACCTAGCCTATTCTATCTTAGCGTAAGCTATCCTAGCCTACTCTATCATAGCCTAGCCTATCCTAACTTACTCTATCCTAGCCTAGCCTACTCTACCTAGCCTAGCCTAGCCTACTCTTTCTGGCCTACTCCACCTAGCCTAACCTGCTCTATTCTAGCCTAATCTACCTAGCCTAACTTACTCTATCCTAGAGAAGCCTAGCCTAGCCTACTTTATCCTAGCCTACTCTATCCTAGCCTACTCTACCTAGCCTAGCTTAGCCTAGCCTAGCCTAATATATTCTACCTAGCATAGCCTAGCTTCGCCTACTCTATCCTAACCTTCTCTACCTAGCCTAGCATACTATATCCTAGCCTACTATACCTACCCTACCCTACCCTACCCTACTCTATCCTAGCCTAGCCTAGCCTAGCCTACTCTACCAAGCCTAGATTAGCCTAGCCTATTCTACCTAGCCTAGCATAATGTATCCCAGTCTACTCTTCCTAGCCTAGCCTACTCTATCCTAGTCTAGCCTACTCTATCCTAGCCTCGCCTACTCTATCTAGCCTAGCCTATCATATCCTACTCTATACTAGACTACTCTACCTATCCTAGCCTAGCTTAGCCTACTCTACCTAGCCTAGCCCACTCTACCTGGCATTCTCTACCTAGCCTACTCTACCTATCCTAGCCTAGCCTAGCCTACTCTATCCTAACCTACTCTATCCTAACCTAGCCTAGACTACTCTATCCTAGCGTACTCTACCTAGCCTAGCCTACTCTATCCTAGCCTAGCTTAATCTATCCTACCCTACTCTATCCTAGCCTACTCTATCTTAGCCTGACTAGACCAGTCTATCCTACTCTACGTAGCTTGCTCTACCTATCCTAGCCTAGCCTAGCCTACTCTATCCAAGCCTAGCCTAGCCTAGCCTACTCCATCCTAACCTTCTTTACCTGGCCCAGCCTAGCCTACTCTACTTGGCCTACTCAACCTAGCTTAGTCTAGCCTAGCCTAGCCTACTCTATTCTAACCTACACTACCTAGCCTAGCCTACTCTACCTAGCCTAGCTTCCTCTATCCTAGCCTAGTCTACTTTATCTTAGCCTACTCTACCTAGCCTAGCCTAGCCTAGCCTACTCTATCCTATCCTACTCTACCTCGCCTAGCCTAGCCTAGCCTAGCCTAGCCTACTCTATCCTAACCTACACTACCTAGCCTAGCCTACTCTATCATAGCCTAGCCTAGCCTACTCTATTCTAGCTCTACTCTATCCTAGCCTACTCTACCTAGCCTAGCCTACTCTATCCTAGCCTACTCTACTCTATCTAGCCTACTCGACCTAGCCTGACCTACCTAGCTTAGCCTACTCTATCCTAACATACTCTATCTTAGCCTACTCTACCTAGCCTAGCATCCATCAGTCTCTATCTCGTCATTGGATGCACAACCACGTATAAGAGTGGACCATGCGAGAGTTTGGGGCGTTGGAGAAATAGAACGGGTAGGTAAAAAGGGCCAAAGGCTCGAACCAAACTCTGATTTCCCCATGTCATAATGTTTTAAACATAAGAAATTAAATGAGAAGGACCCTCTTTGGAGCTCCAACATTCGAGTTCATAAACGCATGATGAGGAATTTATCTATGTCAATGATTAATAAACCTAAGTGCCCTTGGATATTTAGTAAGGAGTGGGATTTCACAATGTCAATGATTAATTAACTTAGTATGCCTATAGGACTTGGATAAATGTCAACTCCTGGTTGGGAGAGTTTTTGTATACTATGATGATGTGGAGTGTTGGGTGACAAGGAACCATGTTGGCGCCACGTGGTTGTGAGAGACTCTAGTCAATGAAATCTTAAACAAATTTGAAGGGCCATAACTTGCAATCTAGAACGCATATTTGGACAAATTTATAGTCATTGGAAAACCATCATCGAACCAAAGACAATGGGACCCTAGTTACAGGGATTTGAGGTGATTGAGAAAAGTGAAATTTTGATGCCCCATCCCTTAAAAAGGTACTTAGGGGTCGGGTGTATGACAGAGTGGTATCAGAGAAGGAAACAACACTTGGCCTGCTTGGGCTCATGAACGAGTCGCATAAAATTTTATTAGAGAAATTTTAAGGGGTAACACCCTATCTTACCCCATTAATAAGAATCTTATCTAAACCACTACTGAAGAGAGGAATGAAACTTTATGTTGTTGTTATATGTTTTAACAATCATAACTGTGTGTTGCTAGTGTTCCAAATAAGGAATTTGACTTCACCTTACAAATTGTATGTGTTGTTCATAAACTAGTAAATAATTAACTAACATAAAATGTTTTATCAGCACTCAAACAGTCAGTGAACAACAAGAAAACTACAGCGTAAAGAATGGTGACACACCATGAGTTGTGGGAAAATCCCACAATAGATAAGAACAATATGATGAGAGGAGGAAGTGGAAACCCCTCCAGATTTGGATGAAACTGTAAGAAGCCTCATGGCAGAATTACAGAATTGTGAGGTTGGCAATGAAAGGCTGATAAAAGAACTAGAAATACAAATTGAAATTAATGCAGACCTATTGAAAATCCTGTCAGATATACAAAGGCATCTACAACATGGACCAGCAGCCAGTAATGTGGACATACATCATACTAAGAAAACCCAAAGTCTACCTGAGATACAAAATCATGGACCTGAAATTTGGTTGCCACACAAGGAGGAGCACCTCAAAGAAGGCCCAACATGGATCCAAGACACATTCAATGAAAGAATCCTCTAGTGAGGAAACTAAAAACTCCAAGTAATTTTCTAGTAGTGAGACTAGTTCACATTCCCAGAGGAGAAGAAAGAAGAGAAAACATTCCAAGAGCCATGACTCTGAATATTTTAATAAATCCAAACCACCCATTTTCGATGGAGAAATTAAAAAGGGGGAAGAAGAAGATGTTTGGCTACTTGTATTGAAGAAGTATTTCAGAGTCCATGACTACTCTGAGAGCTTAAAGGCCCGAATAACCATTTTCAACTTGAATGGAAAGGCCTCCATTTGGTGGGAGGACC
The DNA here is from genome assembly GCA_009831015.1 of Picea engelmannii. Taxonomy (NCBI): domain Eukaryota; kingdom Viridiplantae; phylum Streptophyta; class Pinopsida; order Pinales; family Pinaceae; genus Picea; species Picea engelmannii. The sequence continues at coordinate 24,637 of ML848281.1, read as the reverse complement.
TTAGGAATGTGAAAGGAATCCATTAGAAGGACTTGTCGTAGAAACAATTTGAGAAATACTTCAAGAAGAAGTGTCTTTCGAAAAAATACTTTGATGAGAATACCAAGGAGTTATATGAAGTCAAGCTAGGACAACTCACAATAGATGAATATATCAACAAATTTCTTAATTTGATGAGGTATGTTCCCTACATAAAGGATGAAAAGCTAAAGATTCAATAATTTATTAGTGGACTGCCTCAGTCCTTCCGAGACAGCATTGAATTTGATGAACCAAAGACTTTAGAAGAAACTATCCAGAAGGCAAGGTACTGCTATGAGAAATTCAAGAATAAGGCAGAACCTCATAAGGTCTGGAAGAAGAAAAGTAATTTTGGATTCAAGAAGAAGGGATTTAAATCCTCAAGATTTAAGAATCATGGGAAAATCTCTAAGATGAGCCTTTTTACTAAAAGTGTATATCAACAGAATTTTTCATCTCTGAGTGGTAATAAACCCTTTGAATTAGCCCCAGGCAAGACTGATAATACAAAGAGAGAACCCTTGAAATGTTGGGGTTTTGGAGAATAGCATATGTTGACGACTTCCCACATAGGAAATAGGACAATAGGAGGATCTACAACATCCAGAAGGATACCACAGTCAATGATGTGGCTAGGAGCATGCCAAAAAATTATGCAACCCTGGATAATAGACAAGTTAACTACCAAGATTTAGTGTCAGAGATGGAAGGTATAATTTCCAACTATCTATTTTCCATTTTAATTGACACTGGTTCTAATCTGAGTTATGTTGCCCCTCAAACTATTGAGAAATGTAAATTGCAGCAATTAAAACATGTTAAATCATGGCTGGTGCAACTAGCCACTAGAACCAAAAGAAAGGTAACAAAGGTCACACCGGCATGCCAATTCATTATGAATGGATTACCCACCCAAGAAACCCTAAACATGATCCCTTTAGGATATTATGACCTATTTATTGGCATGGACATGTTGGCTACCCATAAAACCAAGTTGGAATATTGCAATAAAACTTTGGAGTGTGAAGATGAAAAAGGGAGAAAAATAACCCTACAAATTCAAAATCCTGTCTCATTGAGACAAATATCAACCCTTGAAGTGAAGAATTATTGTAGAAAATGATGTCCCTTGTATGCAATACAAGTGTTGAAATTTTTTGATAACAATTAACCAAGCCTAGCGGACCATCCCATATTAAGGGAGTATAAAGATGTGTTTCTAGAAGAGGTACTAGGTCTACCTCCAAGAAGAGACATTGACTTTTCAATAGAACTTGTACCAGGAGCAGTGCAATTTCTAGAGCACCCTATAGAATGAGTACACCATAGCTAGTTGAGCTCAAACTAAAGCTAAAGGAGATGTTGGACAAATGTTACATTCTTCCTAGTGTGTCTCCTTGGGGAGAACCAACTTTTTTATGAAAAAGAAGGATGTCACACTCAGGTTGTGCATAGACTATAGAAAATTGAATAAGATGACCATTAAGAATAAGTATCCCTTGCCAAGGATTGATGACTTGTTTGACCAGTTAATGGGTGCTACAATTTTCTCCAAGATTGACTTGAGGTCTAAATACCATCAAGTCTGAATTAAGGGTAAAGACATCCACAAAACAACCTTTAGGACAAGATATAGGCACTATGAATTTGTGGTGGTGCCATTTGGGCTTACCAATGCACCAGCCCCTTTTATGTGCTTAATGAATAATGTAGTTAGTAATTTATTGGACAGATTTTTGTTGGTTTTCATTGATGATATCCTAATCTATTCTAAGAGTAGAGAATATCATGAAGAACATCTCAATTTAGTGCTTCAAGTACTAAGAGAACATCAACTTTATGCTAAGTTTGGTAAGTGTGAATTTTTCCAAAACCAAGTCCATTACTTAGGCCATGTTATCTTTGAAGAAGGAATGGTAGTTGATCCTTAAAAGATCAAATCCATTATGGATTGGCCTACCCCAAAATATGTATCTGATATCAGAACCTTTATGGGCCTAGAAGGATACTATAAAAGGTTCATAAAGGGATTTTCCAAGATTGGATGCCCAATCACCTACCTTCAGAAAAAGGGAGTTAAATTCATTTGGACATCAGAATTTGAAGAGAGATTCCAACAGCTGAAATAGATTCTAACCAATGCACCTATGTTGAATATTGCAGTCACAAACAAAGACTTACTTGTGTGTATGAATGCATGCAAGGAAGGGCTCGGAGGAGCCCTTATGCAAGAAGGACATATGATTTGCTACGAATCCAAAAAATTGAATGAGCATGAAATCAATTATGTGACCCACGATTTGGAATTGGATTCCATAGTACTTGATTTAAAAATGTGGGGGAATTACCTCCTAGGTAGAATATTTGATCTTATGATAGACAATAATGGGTTGAGATATTTGTTTGATCAACCAAAACTCAATGCTAGACAAGCTAGGTGGATGGCTCTCCTCAATGAATTTGATTTTGAAATCAAACATATCAAAGGAAAATAAAATAGGGTGGTTGATGACCTTAGTATAAGTATGAAATTGATTCACTTGGAAGCTGTGAGCACCTGTGAATCATACATCACGGAGAGAGTCAAAAGTGCACAAGAAACAAATTCATTTTTCAAGACTGTAAAATTATACCTAGAGAAAGATCCCACATGGTTGAAGTATGAGGGATATAATTGTTGAACGATGGCCTACTAACTTACAAAGGTAGGTTGTATATTCCAAATTGTGATGACTTGAAGAGGTTCATAATGGATTAACTACATAAAATACCATATATTGGTCATCCTGGTTATCAGAAAATTATCACAACCACTAGGAAACTGTTTTATTGGCTCGGAATGAAAAAGGACATACCTAATTACTTAGATAAATGTATAGAATGTCAACAAGTTAAGGAAAAGCACTGACATCCATCATGGATGTTTTATCCCCTACCAATCCCATAATGGAAATGGGAAACCATCTCCATGGATTTCATCATAGGGTTGCCAAAATTAACCAGGCATAATGAAGCCATTATGGTACTTGTGGAAAAACTGAGCAAGGTTGCTCACTTTATTCCCATCAATTCAACTTGCAAGGAAATATATATTTACAGTATTTTCATGAAAGAAATATTTATACTGCATGACATGCCTAAGGAAATCATATCGGACAGAGATACAAAATTTACTTCAAATTTTTGGAGATCTCTTTTTGTTGGTCTTGAAACTAAATTGTTGTTTAATATAGCCTATCACCCTCAAACTGATGGGAATACAGAGAGGGAAAACCAAGTGTTATAGGACATTTTAAGGATGCATGTGATGCATCAACCCAATAAGTGGGAACACTACCTACCATTGGTAGAGTTTGCTTATAACAATGGCTATCAAGAGTCATTGAAGATGAGCCCTTTTGAGGACCTCTATGGTAGACAATTAAATATTCCAATCATCTGGAATAACCCAGTAGAAAGAATTACACTCGGGTCAAATATTCTAAAACAAATGGAATAACAAGTAGTTAAAATAAAAATAAAAATCTGAAAATAGCTCAGGATAGACATAAAATCTATGTAGACATAAAAAGGACTCCTAAAGGGTTCAAAGCAGGGGATCATGTGTATCTCTGAGTTAGGCCCAGAAAAATTTCCTTGAGAATGGAAGCTTGTGCCAAGTTGGCACCTCGATATTGTGGAACCTTTCAAATTTTGGAAAGGGTGGGACCTGTAGCATATAGACTAGCACTTCCTCCCACAGTGAAGGCACATAATGTTTTTCGTGTTTCATTGTTGAAGAAATGTGTTCATGATTCTAATCATATAATTGATTGGTCTGTGATTCTGGTGGAACCGAAGGGAGAATTCATGCAAGATCCACAATGCATAATAGACAGGAAACAAATCCCACTTGGGAACAAAATGGCATGTCAATATTGAAGTCTCCTACAAGCACAATGGGTCCGTTCAGATGGAAATGACCCAATGAGGTCTAGATACCATCAAGTCCAAATTTGTCTCTCGCTCCCATGTTTCCCTATCGGTCACCAATGCCACAACCCAGGATCCCCTCCTAGGCGCTAAGTCAAACGTTATCATCTGGAAGAAACCGCACCCCCTTTTACCCAAAAAACCTTCGGACGATGTCGAAGGTGGCCTGACCCCTCTCCTCCCCACCCCTCTCCCCCCTTCCCCACTTTTCCAAAACTCATTGATTGTTCTGTTTGATCGTCCCTCTTCTTCGGCCCTTAAAGCAGGCGTGCCGACTTCGGGGGTGGACTCATGATTATCTTGTCCTTCAATCCACATGGGTTCGGAGGTGCCACAAAATTAGCCTCCCTAAAGATTTTATTGCTACAAGTCGCCCCAAATATAGTTTTTTTACAAGAGACATTTGTGAATTCTGAAAAGGCAAAGAGCTCATTTCTAAAGTGCCTACCCTCGTGGAACTGTGTGGCTATGGATCCTAATGGAAGATCAAGCGGCCTTTTAGTCGGTTGGAATCCTACTTTGGCTAAGTTTAGTGCTCTTGGCACTAATGAAGGTATCTTCTTGGAGGGCAGGTTCAAAAACTCAGTAGAAAAAGTCAAATTACTTAACTACTACGCCCCGTATAAGGATCGTGAGAGATTCTGGCAACTAATTATGGATTCTGGACTACTCAAAGAACTGGGCCTTATTATTGGTGGAGACTTAAATTTTACCCTGTCCTCTCGAGAGGTTTTGGGGAGTCTGTCTAGAGCTCTTTCTTCTTCAGGATTCTAGGCTAGTGGACCTTGCCCCTTCTCATCTGACCCCCGACATGGCGAAATGGTCGAGCTGGTAAGGCAGGTATCACTAAGTGATTAGACAAATTCCTTATGGATGGAAATCTTCTCACCATCCAGAGTACTTTCAGGTCCTGGACTATTAAATTGGACATTTCGGATCATAACCGGATATGTCTGCAGATATTCTTCGACTGCCATTGTGTAAATGCTCCTTACAAATTCAACAATTCATGGCTTACAGAGCCATAATTTATAACACTTATCTAATCGACATGGGCTTCCATGGCTCATAGGACAAATAGCTCCTCATGCATTTTGTTGTGTGAAAAATTAAAATTTCTAAAGAAGCATGTGATAAATTGGCAAAACAAGAAAAAACAACAACAAAAGTCAGCTTTATCACTCATTGAATCAAAATTGACAATGATTCCAGAGACCCAAAAATCACAATTTTTTATGCATGAGGAGATAAATCTCTTGAGAGCCCTTAAGATTAGGAAACAAAAGATTCTAGCCACTAAAGAATCGACCTGGCAGCTGAAAAGTCGAGCCCTATGGATGCAAAATGGAGACAAGAATACCAAATTCTTTTATGAATATTCCACACAGAGAAGATTGCAAAACTCAATTTGGGATATCACCAATGCCGATGGTTTGATTCTCTCCAGTGAATCGGAGATCAAGGAGCACACATACAATTTTTTCAAATCACAATTCGAGGCTCCTAAAGCAGAAGATATGAGAAACCAGTTCCAAATCGTAAAAGATGTTCCAAGAATGTTCTTTGATGCGGAGAGTGATGGAATTGGGACTCCAGTTACCATCGAAGAACTTGAGTCTACTATTAAAAAAATGCCAAAAGAGAAGAGCCCAGGCTTGGATGGGTGGACTCAAGAACTCTTCCATTCCTTCTTCGACATCTTGGGGAAGGATCTACTATTGGTTGTCGAGGAAACCATAATCAAAGGATATATCCCAGGGGTACTAATTGCTACTTTTTTTACTCTTATTCCAAAAGTGAGAAAACGTTCTACCTTCAATGATTTCAGGCCCATAGCCTTATGCAATTTTGCATACAAAGTGATCTCTAAGATTATTGTGAATCGCATCAAAGACAAGTTAGCTTGTTGTTTATCAAAAGAGCAGTTTGGCTTCCTAAAGGACAAGCCGATATATAATGTTTTTGGCCTAGCACAGGAGAGTCTTCATACAGTTAAAACCAAAAAACTCAGCTCTGTTATCCTGAAATTAGATTTAAAAAAGGCATACGATAAAGTCAGTTGGCAATTTTTGAGATTAATTATTATCCAGATTATGCTTAAGTGGGATGTTACTCAATGGATAATGGTTTGTGTTACTAATGTTAACATGGCAGTGCTTATAAACCGATCCCCTACCTCTTTTTTTAAAATCCATCAAGGTCTGAGACAGGGGTGTCCCCTCTCACCTCTTATGTTCCTACTTGTAATCGAATGCCTAAGTAGGCATATCAAAAAGGCAGTATCAAATGGATCCTTCAAAGGAATCAAGGTAGCAGTTGATACTTTTATTTCACACT
>WSFP011357572.1:0-26741 GCA_009831015.1 Picea engelmannii | reverse complement strand
AAAGAATAATATAGATGCAACGCTCTTCCTCTAGCTTTATCTGACATTCTTCAGATAAAATTCTAAGTGTTTTAAACTTAGATAGATAGTCTTCAATGCAAGAAAAATCATTTGGACTTAAATTCAGTATTTGATTTTCTAACTGATGTGCTCGAATAATATTGTGTTTACCAAACACAGATTCAAGCTTTTCCCAAGCTTCATCAAGGTCATCAATTTCTTGAAGGTGGAACCTTAAATAGGGAGAAATGGACATTTTGATCAGTCCATGTGCTTCGTCACTCCTATTATCCCATTTGAATTTCTTATCAGCATGAGTGGGTTCTTTTTCCTTTCCCAAGGTAATTTGGTACAAGCCTTTACTTCTTAATAAATCCTCCATATGGGATTTCCATTGGAAGTAGTTGGTGTTGGTAAACAAAAGATCACTAGAAGAAGCCCTATTAAATATGCAGATAATATGGATTTAAAAACCGAAATCGATGATTTGGATGGAAATATCTTGAAAAATTAGGTGGTTTAAAAAAAACGACACTGAAAACGGACTTCACATGTGAAAGTTATGCGTTCACTTTGACGAATAAGTTGTCTTATGAAGTGACCCACTTTTATAAAAAGAAGCGGAGATCACTTTTACAATGAAGTTACTTTATAAAAGAAAGTTGCATGCAAAATAAATAACTTTAAAATAAAGTATTAAAGCTACTTATAGTGATTCACTTTTATACTTGAAGTGAAATACACTTTACAATGGATGTATGAACTTTTTGAAAAAAAAAGTAACAAAAAAAAAGAGTTGAACTCGGGACCTCTTACTTAATAAGGCAAATTTTAAACAAGTGAGCTAGCAATTTTTTTTTTAGAAGCAGGATTGGGGGTGTTGTTTTTGTTGTTGAATATGGCCTTAGAGAGCGTGCTCATAAAAAACTCTTTTCACACAAGAAAAAAATTTCGCTTCTCGATGACAAGGGTTAGATCTCGGTTAGCTTACCCAGAAAATGCACATTTTCCTATATGTTTCTGATTTTCCAAGATCATACCGGGTGCGTGGAAAAGAGCATACATAGATATAAAAGAGTAGCAATACGAAAATAAATAATATAAAACCGAAATAATACTCTGCAAAAATTTAAAAAGGGCGTATTCAAGCTTTATACCTCTGGATCTAACTGAAATGGTCATATCTTGGGAAAACAAAAAACTTTTCGAGTGAAATGAAAAGCGTTCCTCACTGAAACAAGTGATCCGAACGCAATGGAATAGTCCTCTTGGCCCAAAAATGTACATAAATGGCAGAAAATGGAGACAAGGCAACTCGGCTTCACGATCTTGATCTACAACAGGAGCGAGTCTTCAAATAGGCTCTGATACCATGTTTGACAACACAGGTATTCCAACAGAGGATGGACACCTTCAGTAACCACTCACACAACCAGATCAAAGATCAACACACCGATGTTTTGACGTGCTAAAACCCCTACCAGAAAACATCCACCGCCCCAACCAACGCAACCACTTAGAGTAGTTTATTAATGCAAAAGAAAACTATTACATAGAGATTTTACAAGAGAGTTTCTCACAATCGATCATCAACAAATGACCCTCCATGCTCTTTAATTAGAGATCATGGACCAATCAGGTGCTAAGCCACAGATCAATGGCCGTTAAGATCAAGGAGAATATGAACCGTTGGATCACTCTATGTCAGGAACATATCGTGATTGTCGGATTTCCTAACTGCAAATGCATACTAATGCATACACTTTTACCTAACGACACATTAGAACAAATACATCCTAACTAACTCCTAAGTGTTTGAATATCCTTACATCAAGGAGCCCCAATGACCTCCATTTTCCTCTCCAACAATTTGCTCAAGCGGTCAAACCGTCCCCTAAAGGGGTGACAACATCTTATTTTTTAGGGTTTCAATTGTGTCAAAGTGAAAATTAAAAATTATTATTCAATGCAAGGGGTAAGATAAGGTTTGTTGACCCCTTATCTTATGTTTTACCCTTGCTAGGTGGATAAACTATGTTTTAAGGTTTTTTTTTATAAATAAAGATCATTTGAATTTCATTTCATAACATAGCTCTCCTTTGTGGAGAAGAATACTTGGCTAAAAATTTTGCTATACTTGTGCATTTTCAGTATCTCTCTCCTTGCAAATGGTTTATGGTGTTATCTCTTGGTGAATGTATGAGAAGAAGTGATGCGCACCTTTTGAAGGCTTTCTCTTTTGCTCTTGGATGATATTTTGAATGGTGAACTAAGGTTTGAAATCTCATTTCTTGGAATTGGTAAGAAAAAATCTGCATATGCTAGCTCTTTCCTTCTTATCTTTGGTTATTGCTGGTGAAAACTCTAGGAGGAGTATGTTGGATATACCCTCCATCATTGCTTCATCCTTTTGTTAAGGTTATAAGTCATCTTTTAGAAAGGGTTGCTAGGAGAAGTACAAGTGTGTACACCCTCCTAGATTTACCCTAAGTTGGTTGGCATACCCCAGGGAATAAGAGGATTTACACCCCTAGGGATCTTGTTTATCCAAATTGTGTGTTAAAGACCCCATTCACCCAATTTTAAAGGCACAAATCTAATCTTTTATTGCATTGGAGAAGTAAAATACTCGCTTTGAAATACATGGTTTTACGAGACATTGAATTTGTTCAAAGTGGAATCAATTATTTGCCTTGATTACTTGCTTGAGCCACTAGGGCATTTTGATTGGTCAATGATACCTTGTTGTTGTTACAAATTTATGCTACAACCATCAAGGCTGCAACAAACTCTCCTTTTCAAGCTCAATTTCTCACTCTTTTACCGTTGGAATTAGTTAGAAAGTTGCTATTATTAATCTACTTGATGTTGGTTATTGTTGGGCAATCTTTTGGTTGATTTCTTGGGGTAAAGGTTGTTTATGTAGCAAAACACTGCTACAACCACTTGTCTGTCATAAATAAACTCTGAAAACTTATCTTTACAACCATCTAAATACCGCTAAAGTTGTGCCAAAGTGTTGAGAATTTATCTACATGTCTTATGCTTCATAACTCAACTAATCTTCGATGCTTTAAGTGGTTTAATATGCAATAGTTATTTTATTTCATTGATGATAAACATATTTTTTTACTTCTCCTATTAGGGAAAACAAGCTTAACTCTCTTTTCCACCTAACATATATTGCGCATAGTTGGTTTTTCTTATGTCTCGGGCAGGTACAAACACTCTTAGCACGTACCCAAGGAGTTGGCAACCTTAAAAATTTCCTGAGACTCATTCTTAAACCTTCTTCCATCTAGTAAATTGACCTATAGGGGCTTCCATTCATACATCTCACTTTCAATCTCATTTCCCCCTAGGGTCATCGAGATTTCCCACTTGAGTTGATTCTATCATCTCTAAAGTGACGAGAACACCTATATAAGGTGACAATCGGTAGGTGCTCTCTAAGTTGTCACCATTTTGGTGGTTGGGTTGGGATTTTCTCAACCTAGAACTTGTGCAATGACACATCCAAACCACCTCATCAAAATAAACAAGTTCTCAAATACCTTATGCAATTTTCCAAGTTTAGGTATGGGAGGGTTGACAAAGCGACCTATTGGGTGAATCGTACCTCAAGTTTAGGAGTGTTTCCCAAGTGGACCCCTCTCTAGGTCAGGTGGACAAGTGAGATGGATGGGGGTAAGACTTTTTGGCAAGGGGTTCATGACATACAAAGGATCATAGTATCTCATTTGTGGGTGCCTTTGTAGAGGGTGTGATGCACCTTTGTTTTCAATGCAACCTTTTTCCAAGCCCATTTATTGTCTTTTGTTTCTTTAAGATGTTTCCGAGTTGAAGCCAAGGTGGGGCTTCTACCTAAGCATGAAAAACAATGCCCACCTTAACTCTACCCTAGTCACATCATGCTTCCCCAAGTTGAATACATTGTGTGGGGTTTCCACTTAAGCATGAAAAACATTGCCGACACATGCTCCACTTTGGTTGGCATTTTGTATTAGTTATTTTTCATGGGTCCCATAAATTTCTTATGAGAGACATTTCATTGACCTCAGGATCCCTAGGAGAGCATCTAGAAGGTTCATGATTGGATTTTATCTTTTTCCATCTACAAGCCTTTGGGCCTTCAACCCCTTCTTCCCATGAAATGAGGGACAATCCCTTCTTGGGTCAGTACACCCGAAAGTCCCAAAAGGTAAGGAGACGAGGGGAGGGAGTGTGGAAAGTGACTAGTATGGCCAAGAATGGCATGATGACCTGTCAAGAGGACCTCCAAGTAGCAAACCTATCCCGAAGGGTGACCAACTTAACAGGGTGCAATGTCAACCACCAAGGTGAAACAAGGCAAAGAGCATAATTTCCAAGCAGACGTTACATAGTCAAAAGTAGTTTAAAATGGAACAAACTCAAATGCCTCAAATTTTGAAATGACACTCACCAAAATACATAGCTTGTACCTCATGGAGCAAGACCCAATGTCTTTCGAAAGCAAGCTGATGTCGTGGATACCCTTATGACGAACGTGAGATCTGTGGTTATCAAGTGGGCCTCTACCTGTGCAAGTGGACACTGTTGGTCAAGTTGTCTCTCAGTACTCCATGTCTCCAATATGAGGGCCTCGTGACATAATCTCCTTAGTTATCCCTAGGAACTAGGGATAACATCTGGCTCCTAATTGGGGACATATACTCGTCGTAAAGTGCATGAGAACCGCAACATCTCCTGGTGGACTTATGCCTACACACGCTGAAACAACAAACTTGTTAAGTGTAGGATGGCTCAATCATCCTTTGTCCATATAATCAAAAACAAAAAATGACAACTTATTTAGAAAATATTTTTTTTTGCATTTTTTTATATGATGAAAAGAAAAACATGTAAATCAACAATGCAAGTACAACAAAATGAAAGTAAAAGATGAAAAACAACTAAACTACCATGAGCAATCAATATGGAAATGCAGGAAATCGATATGACCTACCTACTTACCTGGGGCCTTGGGGTCCTGAAGATCAACTAATAAGTGATGTCAGGTGAAGTCATACAACCCATGCAACCATATGTTCATCACTTCATCAAGGTATCCCCCCTGTGCTTAATCATGAAATACAACAAGGATAAGTTGAGCACATAATAATCATGAGCATAAATAGACATATAATCAATCATGAAATGAAACTCATGGAGATGGGTGGGAGGGAGGAAATCTTGTTGAAAAGAGCAGCTGCAATTCTAATCATCACAGAAATCCTACTTGAAAGGATAGCGACAAGCTCAATCAATCCATCTTTGAAGAGGGCTAGCATATGTAGACGATGGCTCATCTTCATCTCCATTAGCATGATCATTACTTCCTGAATATTAAGAAGACATGAGAGATCCCAAGAAGACCCCATGATTTCCCTAAGAAGAAGAAATGAGGTAAGGGACATGCTCAGGTCTAGAAAAATGTTGCCTCTTCATCCGTGAATCCTTGTAAAAATGAACAAGATGAAAATACTTTCGCTTTGTAGAGTGATCCTTTGATTCCTTAGGGATGGCCACGTCCTGGTGTTCATCTAAAATTGAGGATGAAGGTGGTTGAAAGTCCTCATAAAACAAGTATGTATCCCCAATAGGATTTGCATCACAACTCCCAAGGGATGATTGGAAATCACCTTGAAAATGCTATGACAGGTCATTCTCGAATAGACGAAACAAATATGTAACCATATCATCATCATGATGCCAAACATCTGAATCATATATGCATGAAGACTAGTCTTCTAAAGATGAAAACTCAACCCCTTTTGCTTGAGAGTTACCCTCAATGTCATAAATGGGGTCTCTATAAAAAATGAAATGACCAAAATCCTAAGTGTGTCTCCCAGTCTGAATGAAAGTGTCTATATGCTCATAAACCATATCCAAGGTTTCTTTCATAAGACCATCAATGTGAATAAAAATGGCCATCTCTTTGTCTTCGTGTGTAGGAAGAACATAGGCTAGGGCAACTTCAACTAGATCTTCAAATTATTCATCATTGAGACCAATTGCTTCTTCAACTTCCTATGCAGGAGGAAAGCAAGGTTGAAAGACTTCATCTTTGTCAAGTGAGACAATGGACATTGATGTCTTATTTGGGTATTCATCATTGAGATCTTCTTCTGTAGTAGGTGGATGATACTCTTCGTCAATTTTCCATTGGTCATCTATTGTCTCATCACTCATCGAAAAACCTTCTTTGCGAAGAGTGTGTTTAAACTCTTGGAAAGTATCTTGCAAACTATGAGTAGTTCATTGATAATGCTTGAGAAATTATTCAATGAGCTTTGTAGAAGATGGGATAATTTTTGGATTACATCAGTGTGAAAGCCAATTCCTTTAACTTGATTCCAGTGAAGTTACAAAAATTTTCATCAACACATCTTCATGTAGCACATTTAAGCTTGAAGCATACTTCATATAATCCACGACATGTGTGACTGCTAGAGCTCGATCACCATTAAATTTAAGGCAACTTGCCCTCCACTCCGTAGAGAAATGATTTGGATATCCAGGGATACTCTGAACAATGATAGAAGGGTCACCTTATGGAATTCCCATGGTAAGTCTCATGAGTCCATGGTTCCATTACTTAGGGTAATACCTCAATGGAGTCGCCAAACCAAGTTTATGAAAATATCATCAAGGGTGGAAGGGGAACGTCCTTCAAGTGTAGTCGCTAGGAAAGATAGGGGTAACGACTTTGGGAATGAAGCTTTTCAAAGTGTCGTTAGGGCACGAAAGAGGATTCAACATCCTCCCCGACAAGGACGCCAAAATGTTATCGCACAAACTATAGGTTGGAAAAAGCCTGACCCAATCCACAAGATGACGATAATGGTGGGAGAGTTTACCCACTGTCACCTCAAATAAACCCTCCCCTCGCTTCTGGAAAAATCCAACACAAGGGAGAGTTCCGAGTGACCCTAGGGGGAAATGAAGTGGAAAGTGAGAGTATGGAAGTGAATCTCTTATAGGCCAAGATACTGAGTGACAAATGTCTTGATAACAAGTCTCGAAGATGGTTTATGATGTCCAAATTCTTGAGTACCTGCGAAAGATGTTTGCACCTGACCGAGACACAAGAAAAGATGAGATACAAGCTAAACAATCCAATGGATAAGCAATTTAATCTTGTTGTCCCTTTTTTGTAACAGTCAACAAAAATATATATCAACCAGTAAATGATTATTAAAGTTTCTACAAGATGCTAAAAGTCAAGTAAATGATGCAAGAGATAAGCCAACAACAACTAGAGGAACTCAAGTGTGAAAGCATAAGACTTTAGCAATGAAATAAGGTTGTCATAAACAAGTATTGGAGAGATATATTATCATACTTATGGTTGTAGCAGACAATTGCCACAACATAAAATTTCAACCCACAAAACAAGCAAGTAAACCACCCAAAAAGTGCGTTGAGATTAGTAGATTAATATGGCAGCTTGCTAGCAAATTTTGACAGTTGAAAAGTGAGTTATAAATCAAGAAAGAGAGTAATTTTATGCAGCCTTGATGGTTGTAGCTTTTGTTTAGTTCTAGCTACAAGAATTCTAAGCAAACTAAGACGCCCTAGAGGCTTTGGCAACCTCAAAGCATCAATAAAAGATTCCAACTTGCACAATATTAATATCTCACTAAATCACGTTTACCAATGCAAACAATTTATTTCTCTAATGCAAACTTTAGATTAGTGCCTTTAAAAAAATGGGTGAATGGAGTCTTGAAAGCAAGAGTTAGATCAACAAAATCTCTAGGGGTGTAAACCCTCTTACTCCCCGGGGTATGCAAATCAATCTAAGGTAAATCAAGGAGGTTGTACACCCTTGTACTCCTCCTAGCAACCTTGCAATAAAAGACTTGTAAACTATCAAATGAGATGAAGCTTAATGGAGGGTGTGTGCACTTATACTCCTCTGAGGGTTTCAACCAACAATAACCATGAAACAAGCAAGAAGAATTAACAATTGCATATTTTCCTTACCAATTCCAAGAGAGATGCATGAACAAACCCTAGTTCACAAAGAAAAATACCATTCATAAGCAAGAGAAGAAGTCTCCAAGAGGTGTGCACCACCTTACCTCAATCATTCACCAAAAGATATCACCAAAAATCATTTTTCACAAGAGAGAGATACCAAATTGCCCAATCAGGGTGCAAATTTCAGCCACTAGTCTTCTCGCAATGGGAGAGCTATCATGAAAATGAAATAGAAGTTATCTCTATTTATACAAATCCTACTAAAAGTGTTTGTCCACTTAATTTTAGGGTAAACCAAAAATTAAGGGGTCAAGAACTCTTACTTTGCTCCTTTACATTATAAAATTCAAATTTAACTTTAAAAATTAATATAAGGAACCCTAAAGTGAAGTTATCCCTCTTCTAGGGTGACGTTTTGGCACTTTTTGCAAGTCGTTGGAGTTGAGGATGGAAGTCGTTGGGCCTTCTAGGGCCTTCTTCTCATGCTCTATGGTTTCCTTCTTCAAGCCATGCCTCCTCCCATAAAAATTTGCCAAGTGTCGATCAACAACACCATAACCACCACAACCCTAGCCCTAGGGTGACGTCAAACTCCTCAAATGTGATGCTTTGTCCTCAAGAGAAAATCATTGGGTTAGAAAAGGGCTAGGTTAGGTCCTCCATGGTGTCTCCTCAAGCCTCCAAAGGCTAGCATCATCGTCCCATGCATGGGCATGGTATCCAACCTATGGGCTTCAATCCCCAAGGAAGCCCGAGCTAGGTTTGTTTTTCCAAATCTATCCACCAACTAGGTCCTACAAAGACAATGAATACGCCCTCCAAGGATATCAGGTCAAATGCATCATGATAAGTACATCAAGTCAATAAAATAAACATCTAATCTTGTACATCCAAACCACCTTATCAAAATAAACAAGTGCTTAAAGACCCTATGGAATTTGCGAAGTTTGGGTATGGGAGGGTTGACAAAGCGACCTATTGGGTGAATCATACCTAAAGTTTAGAAGTGTTTCCCAAGTGGATCCCTCTCTAGGTCATGTGGAAAAAGTGAAATGGATGGGGGTAAGACTTTTGGGCATGGGGTTCATGACATACAAGGGATCGTAGTATCTCATTTATGGGTGCCTTTGTAGAGGGTGTGTTACACCTTCATTTTCAATGCAACCTTTTTCCAAGTCCAAGTATTGCCTTTTGTTTCTTTAAGATGTTTCCAAGTTGAATTCAAGGCGGGAATTCTACCTAAGCATGAAAAATAATGCCCACCTTGGCTCTACCGTAGTCACATCATGCTTCGCCAAGTTGAAGACAATGTGTGGGGCTTCTACCTAAGCATGAAAAACATTGCCCACACATGCTCCACTTTGGTTGGCATTTTGTATTAGTTATTTTTCATGGGTCCCATCAGTTTCTTATGAGAGACATTTCATTGTCCTTGGGATCCCTCGATGAACATATAGAAGTTTCATGATTAGATTTTATCTTTTTTCCATCTATAAGCCTTCGGGCCTTCAACCCCTTCTTCCCATGAGATGAGGGGACAATCCCTTCTTGGGTCAATACACCTGAAAATCCCAAAAGGTAAGGAGATGAGGAGATGAAGTGGGGAAAGTGACAAGTATGGTTGGGAATGGCACAATGACCCGTCAAGAGGACCTCCAAGTAGAAAACCTATCCCTAAGGGTGACCCACTTACTAGGGCGCAATGTCAACCACCAAGGTGAAACAAGGCAAAGAGCATAATTTCCAAGCAGACATTACATAATCAAAAGTAGTTTAAAATGCAACAAACTCAAATGCCTCGAATATTGAAATGACAATCACCACAATACCTGGCTTGTACCTCATGGAGAAAGACCCAATGTCTTCTGGAAACAAGCTGATGTGGTGGATACCTTCATGATGAACTTGAGATCTGGGGTGGTGAAGCGGGCCTCTATCTATGCAAGTGGACACTATTGGTCAAGTTGTGTCTTGGTAGTGCATGTTTGCAACCCGAGGACCTCGAGATATCATCTCCTTAGTTATCCCAAGGAACTGGGGATAACAAGTTGGATTCTTCCCTAATGTGTACCAATCAATCAAGTTTGGATATAAGGTTTATCATTGTAGTTTTCTCTTGGATCTTATAAATCCCCTTTCGAAGAAGGTTTACCAATGCCACATTGTAGGGAGAGCACCTCACAATTGAGGGCTAGCTTTATCTATGAATTAATAATATTGTTCCTTTTATTTACTTTGTATATATAACCTCTTCTTGGTTTAGGTGTGTTCATTCATCCGAGGTTGACACACCATGTGTGTGTTATTTTTTAATATGAACCTTGTGTTGCTTAAGTTACATTGTAAAAATTTCACTAGAGACATGTAAAGAAGCCATCATTGGCCTAACATCGACTAGACATCACTAATATAGCATAAGCATTGATCTAATGTTCCTTAAGAAACATCCTTTGGATTTTTTCTAATTGCATTTTAGTCTACAGGGTTTGAAGAGGTTCAGTACACATCGATTAGAGGACAATGTATCATCACAAAAGCAACATCTAGTTTAATAAAGTATGTTATTTTAAAACCATGTGCCCGGTGTTTATGCAACGAGAGGAAAATTCTTATTCGATGTTTATATGACATTAAAAATGTTGAATGAGAATTGAATTTTGATCCCAAATGCAATAGTGGAGTGATCGACTCAACACTTACTTTGTCTAAAGCATAATGACAAGTCTAACTTGGGAGGAAGTGGATAATTCCAAAAATAATAGACAACAATGGTAAAAAAGGATAATGAAGATGAGTTGGAAAATGGATGCACACGATGAGTAGGAAAGTGAAACTGAAACGAGGGGGACTCAATGGTATGTATGACTGGGATCAATACAAAATAGGGATTAGAAGAGTAAGACTTCAAGGGTAACTCATTAGAATATGCTTTAAACAAAGGCGACTGGGATGCTTCGAAAAGACATCATATACATGCAAGTGTGCCAATGAGCACAGTTAATGGTGTCCCAAAGAATAAATGAATTGGTATGGTGGTACATGTTGGAGCAGGTCCTTTTGGGGTGGCTTGGGATGAGCCACATGTAAGTGTTGGGGGCATGTTCGAGCAGGACATTTTAGGACCAATTTTGGGAATCACGCAGGAGCAAACCACGTGACAAATTGGCTAAGGAGCAACACATGGGGGAGAAAGGAAGATAGTCAACGCATTTTCAAGGGTAAACGCGTGCGAAAGGCAGAAGTTGGTTAGAAGTAGTTAGACATTTTGTCCACATTGTAACGGGATAAGCCCTAATCTAAAAGTACAAATATGTAATGGGTTTTTGGGTTGGGGTTGTTGTTGTTGTTGCCTTAGGAGATGAGTATGTCTTGAAGGAGCTAAGGTATGTTGTGACATAATACAATATGGTAGTGATAGTGAGGGACTAAAAGAGTGGCTAGGGCATTTTATATATGTCAGAAGTATAATGTATGAGCCCAGTGCACATCTGTTGTAATGAATTTCCGAATAACAAAATGATGAAGCCAATTGTTGTGGACGTAGCCTAGTTTGGGGTGAACCACGTTAAATATTTGTGTTATATGTATGTTGTGTTGTGATGTGTTTCTTTTTGTTTTGTTTATGGTGCATATGTAATGCATGAATGGTTAGTATGAATATGTTATATGTTGTTATGGTTCTGTGCACCTAATGAATAGTATAATGAATGAGTGTTAAGTATAACGAATATGATGAATGCCTCTCATTAATCCATGATTGCGGAAACCTGGTTCCTGTAGTCCCCATAGATAACTTGGGTGAGACTTCACCTGCTTGTGGGTGATGCTGAAAGGGATGGTATCTTTAGGGTTTTTCTTGTGATTTAATGTTGAACCCCGAGTCTGCCCACTGCGCGCCAACAAATGGTTTCGTTGTCGGGACCAGTATATGCAACTAAGGGGGATGTGGAGACCCACTAAGGAGAAGATTGGACAATGGTTGGACACAAAGTAAATTGATTTTGTTGTAGATCAGAATAAGAATCCGCATATCAGTGCAAAGAAATGGCTACAGAGGTACGTGTTTACAGATTTGCATGAAATTTTCTTTGTTAATTTCTTGAATATTTTAGCGGAGTGGATCTAGAGATTAGTTGAACAAAATGGAAGATTTCACACAGTTGTTTCAAAAATTGGACTCCTAAGTTAATTCGACAAGTCAATATTATAAGTAATCGGGTATCACATGCAGTTGATTTCTGGTTGGATAGTATACTGGGAGGTTACATTACTGAATTTGTTATAGATTGTACTCAGTCGTATAGTACTACTGAAAGGGAATTCCTTAACGGATCACACGAAAGATACTTGAAGTCACTCTCTACTTCGATTAATATGTTGTTGTGTGATAAGGGGGTTATGAAGATGGAATTTGATTTCCCTAGCAGCTAAGCGCCTTCTCACATAAGGGGGATTGGGGGCTGACCAGGGAATGGTCTAAGTGTTGCAGGGAAGAATGAATGAGGAACATATGGGTTGATGATGTTGAGAGAAGAAGAAGGTGCAACATAAGAAGATATTGGGGTATTGCACAATGGAAAAAGGTCATGATATAGTAGGAATAGGATTGTGGTTTATAGAGAGGAGTAACACAATGAGTTTGAAGAAAGAGACACTGGCATAGTACTCCAGATCACACTGTGCACAGAAGGTCAACTCAGTGCAATAGAAGAAGATCCCACTCAGGCCAGACTCTGCGTTGAACCCACAGCCCCTTGTGCGTCGCCAAGGTATGAAGAAACTTTGTTGATTGTAGTTAGTAAGGGAAGTAAGGATAACGGTTAGAGTTGTGGAAGTAGTACAGTGACCCAGCTTCTTATGGTATCACCAAGGAGGAATATTGTGCATAATATGATGGCGGGAGTAGATCCTACTTTAAGAATGCTTGTCTTTCATGGGGTAGGTTCAGAAGATCCAAAACAACATTTTTTTATTTGTGAAACCATATGGATTGTGGAGAACATGTATGATGATGATGCGAATATTGCGTAGTTGGCGACGACGTTTAGAGATCACGCGTTATTATGGTACATGAAATATCAGACTACTATGCCTACATGACCAACTAGAACATTGGCATATGTAAGACAAGCTCTATTGAAAGAGTTCAAGAAATCTAAGTTTGAGTCGCAGTGCATTACAGAGCTGAAGGAGATCAAGCAGATGATGAATGAATCAATGTAGGATTATAATCAAAGGTTCAAGATATTGAAGGATCACCTAACATTTCATATTCCAAATGAGCAACATAGGGAGTGGCTTATTGTAGGATTGTTTCCGCATATACGCTACCCTTTGACACAACAGAAGATTGCATCACAGTCGAGAGCCCTAGAAATTGCTATGAAATTGGAAGCATCCCTTGTAGGAGAAAATGATGAAAGGATGGCTCAAGTCCAGTTGCAGTTAGTAGCGCTGAATATTCAATTGCAGGAACTTACCAAAGGAAAAGAAAAGCGTAAGGAAGTCTGGTGTGTCACATGTAGAACAAAAGGTCATCATAAGAACAAATGTCCAACTTTTCAGTGATATTTGAATACAGAAGCTTCGAATCCATTAGGGGTGTGGTGTGAGATTTGCAAGACGATGGGACAACACCCTACTACTTGTCCATTGATGAATAAATATCAGAGCACTGGAAGAAACTTGTTTTGTAATTTTTGTGAGTCAGTGGGACATGAAGAGAAGGGTTGTCGTGCATTTGATATTATGAGAAAACACACCGTCGATGCATACAGAGTCCAAAGAGAAATATCAGAAGGAAGAGCTCCGTAGTATAATACTCCAAGAGGTTATAATCAAGGAGGAAGAGGAGGATTCATAGGTCATGGAAAAGGAGGATTTGATGGAGGAAGAGGACCAATTATATGTTATAACTGTAATCAACATGGACATTTGGTGCGAGACTGTCCAAATCCCCGCACGACGTGCACATATTGTAGACAACTAGATCATGTGATAGAGTATTTCCCACAACTGATTTCAAAGTGGCAGGAAAAGAGGAACCTGAATGTATAGATGATAGCTGCAAAGGGGCGTGAAAAACAACCTAAGATAACAATGATTACGTGTGGAGGAAAAAGAACATGAGTTGATGTGACAAATCAAGGGAATATGATCCACTAGTTGGTCATAAAAGCATCATAACCTCTTATGTTGTTTGATCTTGGAAAAGAGAACGAGACATACAAGCAAACAAGAAAAGAAGTGATAGGAGCATAATGGATAGCATCGACTTCAACCGCACAACCTTTGTATGACAGGTCATCGGTGTATGATATGCCTCCAGTTTATGACCATTTAGGAAGGCAAATTGAGAAGGTAAGTACTTTGAAAAGTTTCTTAAGAAGTTGTTTAGAACCAATGAAGGATGAGTCTGTCATGAGTATGTTGTGTGGAATGATTGACCATTGCGCTCAAGAAAAATAGATTCTTATCGGACACTAGGAAGTTAACTAGGTGCACCGCAAGAAAATAATGAATAGGGAGTTCTGACTCAATACGTAGATAGGAGACTACGACATGGATACTATTATTTTAGATATAGGTTCTGACATGAATGTCATTCCGAAGGCAATGTTAGTTGCATCACATGCTTGTTTAATCTCCTTGGCATCCTCTTCAACAAAAACTCCCACAGGCTCTGCTCCATGCTCCCTTGCAGCCTTTGAAATTTCTTTTGCAACATTGAGCGACACCGATCTCTTTGATTTGGGCCATAAAATCATCCCTATGAACTTGGCACCTGCTTTGGCAGCAAGAACTGCATCATGGACAGTGGTAATCCCACACATCTTTACCAGAGGAACAGAGTCATCAGAATCTACAGCCAAGTCTAGTGAAGAAACCATGCCTATTGAAGAATCTAATTGGTTCTGTGATCACCAGTCCAGGATTAGCCACTGCGTGAGGCAGTGCTATGACTTGTCTCTCGTGTTGCCCAGCTCCAGGAGATGAGTCTGAAGCTCTTGGTATGGTAGTAGCCTGCTGTTTTGCTGATAAGAACTGTCCTTCTTGTTGATGGGCATCACCCTTTGAATTTGATGGTATCTGTTGGGGAGAATGTCTTTGAAATCTTTCATGTTCCTCAAAGGAACCTATCTTTATCTGCCCAATCTCTATTTGACCTACAGAAATAGATTGTGAAAAGTGCTCTTTATTATCTGACAACCTCTCATCAAACAACGCAGGCTCTCCAACAACATTTGCCACAATTCGAGATGGCTTGAATTATGATGCATGGTTTTCTTGTGACATGTAGAATGAAATTCCTATGTGACCTAGACTTTAAACATTTGAAAACTGTACTACTTGAATGTTTTGGCTTGATGATAACTTATGTATGACTTGTGATGATGATAGGTATTTGACATATTGACTTGGAATTTGACACTTGCTCTTGGGCATTGGTGTTAGAACTGAGCTTTGTATGGTTTGTGACTTGACTCATGGCATGATTTAAGGCTTAATTGAGTGACTGCAACATGGAGGGATGATCCAAATCCAGCCATTAAGCGTGAAAAGGGAGTTTATTTGCCTAATTAAGAAAACTAGAAGTAATTTACCTGCTCAAAGAAAGAGCTTATTCTTCCTATCTACTCCTACTCTAACTAGTAAAGGTAGATTGATCAAGTAAAACTGAATTTCCAATGAAGCCAAGTGAGAAACTGATCTATTGACATCTTGTCTGATCTTGCCTTGAAAAATATTAGAAACCATAACATAAAGAAATGGAGTTTGACAGGGCAGCAGAACCAACCTTCCTTCAAAGACAGATTGACATATGTTCTACGCAAAGACTCGCAATATTCATCAAAAGGATCAGCGAGGCTGCAAAGAAAAACTTCTTCCTGTTGTTTGAGTTGAAAATCAGAAAATTTCTGTATATTCTCTTTCCCATGCAGGCTGGCACTTTTAGCTATCTGTAAATCTGAACATGGTTGTAGACTGATTTCTGTATTAATCATGGATTGTTTGATATCTGCTGCAGATTCTAAATCAAGAATGATGGATATCAGTGGCAAAGGCACGATCAACTGCCTCTGAAGCTCTTGGGATACTGAATTCATATCAGCAATTTCTTTATCAAAATCTGAAGCATCCTTAATTCTATAGTCATAACTATAAGAGACATTTGAATTACTGACAAATGTGTCTGCAATATGATTATCACCAACATTTTCACAATCGGAAGGAATACTAACTGAATGCTGGGTGTGAAATGCAGATTCTTTACAACAATTATCAAGAATAAGATCAGCTGAATAAATCTTCTCGTAATATGAATTGAAAGCCACATGGAAATCCTTCAGAGAATGGATACTAACAGCCGGAAGGGATTGACAGCATTCACGAGCATTTCCTTCTAAAGAAAATTTGAACAGCTTGATCAAGACATCTTCGTGAACAAAACCATGTTCAAGCATGCATTGATGAAAATTGAATAAGTGTTCACCGGGATGATCATACTCACTTCCTCTGAATCTGGGAAGATAATCATTCCATTCATTTATAGTTGGCACTGAATGTGGAAAACCGGCTATATCAGAAAAATCATAGAAAGTATACCTCTTAGCTAAGATCTTTTCCATTTCATACCAGTGGAGTCGCCAACAGAATTCTGAACAATGGAGTCGCCACTGAATGCGTCCTCATGGAGTCGCCAGATAGATGATTACAACCAAATGATGTCCAGGCTTTGTCTATCATCAAAGATGGATCTATTTCGTCTCCCAGGGAAGCTGAGCTTCGATCTCCTCTCCTCGGCAACGACGCCAATTTGTTATCACTCCAGGAAACTCTCCTAGGCTGTAAGTCGGAGATGCCTGGTAACTAACTCTTTTTGGAAATATTTTCTTAATATTTGATGTGGTTTTGTAGATCAAAATGAATATCCAAGGGATGGACTGTGTTTTCAAGACTGTCTAGAAATACGAAATCTCACAAGGCTTTCTAGTCATGTAGTCAGACAAAGTTTGATTAAATGAAGGAAGAAATCAACTATTACACCAGATTACACTTCATACCAACAAGTACAATGGGTTTAATAACCGAGGAAATAGATTATGATCATCAACTAAAACAATTAACCAGTGAGATGACAGTCATTGCAAAATTGAATGAGCATCAGCAAAGAACTTTCACTCATAAACTATAAGCAAACAGAAGAAGAAAATCTGACCACCCAACTGAAAGAAGCTTGAAATTTTTCATAAAATAAGAATAAGTCTGTATGTTACAGAGGCAGCATCATAGTATTCCAAGTCGAACCCTTTAGAGCTCCAAATGTCTTTGGATTTATAGCCTATTAAAATCAGTTTTCAGATCCTAAAACAATGGATCTGATATTCTAAAAATAGAAAGTCAAAACTAACTCACAAAAGATAAGGAGAGATCCTCAAGATGAGGTCAACCTCTATCTTTTGGTCTTCAAACATTGGTTGAAACTTGATGAAGTGTAGCCTAG
The DNA here is from genome assembly GCA_009831015.1 of Picea engelmannii. NCBI lineage: Eukaryota > Viridiplantae > Streptophyta > Pinopsida > Pinales > Pinaceae > Picea > Picea engelmannii. The sequence continues at coordinate 9,226 of WSFP011357572.1, read as the reverse complement.
CCTTCCAAGGCTATTTGATCTGTCCCTTTGAAAGTGGAATTCGAATTTGATGATGTGTGCAAAAAATCCCTATCATTTTGCCCTTAAAAATCACTAAATCTAGTCAAAAAATGCCCTTTTGACTTTCATCTCCAAGAATGGCCTTCAGATTTTGATTTGATAATTCATAACCAGCTTATTGAAGAATGATTCAAACCATTCAAACCCAAAAATTCTTGATCTGGGCGAAAATTTGGCTATTCTGGCCATGACAGCTTTCAACAGCGCACTTTCCTAGGAAATCTGCTCCTGCGCTATTGAAAGTAGCCACTTTCCACAGCTAACTAGTCAAAATTCTGCCTTCTGCGCTGTTGAAAGTGGGCAGATTTTCAAAATCGAATTTCTCGGTCATAAAAAGTCCGTTTTGCATGTTTAAATAGTCGATAGACATCTACGAATCCTGAAATTTCCAATGGTGCTTTCAGATATGCATTTGGATCTCGGGAAGCTATCGAAAATTTCCCTACAATATTAGGCATCTTTCGTTCGAAAATGCCGGTGCGTTTTTGAGTGCTAACAGATCCTACTGAAGGAAGAAGATATGTAGAACCAGTAAAGTGAAAGGTGCTCGATAAACTGTATAATATGACCATGTGGATGGATGACTATTTGAATACTACAACTGAAGGTGTACTTAGTTGGAGAAGTATCATTTCATGCTCGGCGAATTCAGAAGAAGCTTTGGAGAATTGGCAGCAGAGATTGCATGAAGTGTCTACAAGGAAATGTGCTCAGAATACCTGCACATTGTGATGGATTGGAACTGAAGTATGCGATCGGCCGAGGCATGTTGTCGAGGCATGATGTACTAACTAATGTAGCTAATTTATAAGAGAATTTGAATTGCAAATATCATATCAACAAATATTACTAGCTGTATATATCGCCCTGAAAGCGACCCCGACAAGATGGTGGGTTGCGCATAAAGATGGAATAAAGAGACTGGCAGCAGTGCAGAAGAATATTGTAGGTCAGTTTCGGGACATAGAATGAATATATTGTGCATAATAATACTAGATTAAGTTTCTGTATAGACCATATTACAAAGTGTATTGTGACATGGATTTTAGTACCTAAGCAAGAATGGACACCTCTGTTTGTACATACCCTGGACACGATCTTGAAGAACTAGTACATAGAATTGAAAGTGTGCAAAAGAACAATAGATTGGGAAGAATTAACTCAGAGTTTCAAAGTATCTTTTAGTTCTGAAGATGATGCTCCTTTGATTGACTCAACCTTGCAGGTTATCAAGAACACATTTTTTGTGACAGAAGACTCGATGGGATCAGTACCCTTGTATCGTGTACCTAGATTTACTGCAATAGTTGAAGAGGTTTTGCACTGTTATAATGTTGTTGAAGAAGACCAAGAAGAGGAAGACCCAAGAAATATGAAAATACCTAAAACTGAAGGAGAGTGCATAGTAGAGGGACCACAACTTGAATCTATTGTGTATGCAAATCCATTGGAAACACGTAAAGTGAATATTGGAACACAAGATAAGCCCAAGTTTATGAACATGTGAGACTAATGGAGTGAGGAAACAGTTGAAAAGATTGTTGACTTACTACATGAATATCAGGACCTGTTTCCAACTACTTTTTCATAGATGAAGGGAATTACTAGGGAGTTAGGAGAGATGAAGATTCCTTTGAAGCCAGAAGCTAAGCCTGTGAGACAAAGACCCTACAGATTGAACCCAGTGTATAAGCAAAAGTTGAAAGCAGAGATAGACATGATGTTAGAAGCATGAATTATTGAACCCGTTGAAGAATAAGAATGGACCTATCCCATGGTAGTTCATGAAAAGAATACATGGGCAATCAAAATATGCGTAGATTTGAGGAAATTGAATAATGCTTGTTTTCATGACCTGTTTCCTAGCCCTTTCAAAAATGATGTTTTGGAGAATGTAGGAGGTCAGGAAGTGTATTCATTCACTGATGGGTTTTCAGGATATCACCAAATCAAGATTGCGTGGGAGGATAGACATATGACAACCTTTGCAAGAGAATGGGGGTGTTACCAATACATAGTTATGCCTTTAGGGTTGAAGAATGCATGAGCAATATTTTCCAGAGTAGTTGTATCATCTTTCAAAGAGTTTATTCATAAGTTATTATAAGTGTACTTAGATGATTGGACGATATTTAGTCTGTTGAATACCACGTGGAAACTCTATGCTTAATGTTGGATAGGTGTAAACAATTTCATATATCATTGAACTTAAAGAAGTGTATTTTTTGTGCGCCTTTTGGAATCTTGTTGGGTCATGTGGTGTGTAAATATGGATTGTTGGTTGATCCCGCGAAGATAGTTGCTATTGTTGATTTTCCACCACCTACTTCGGTACGACATTTGAGAGCAACATTGGGTCATACAATATACTATAGAAAGTTTATAAAAGGATATGCGCAGATCACAACCTCGTTGGAGAAGTTGTTAGAGACGGAAGTTAATTTTTAGTGGAATGATAAATGTCAACAGAGTTTGGACACCCTGAAGCAAAAACTAGTTACAACACCGATATTAATATTCCCAGACTGGAAGAAGGAATTTCATGTTCATGTTGACACATCCTTTATAATGCTAGGCGCAATACTAGCTCAACCAAGGGAAGGGGAGTTAGATCATCCCATTACATTTGTAAGCAGGAAGCTATAATCTATTGGATAGAATTATACTACTACAGAGCGAGAAGGATTGGAAATGGTTTATGCATTGCAAAATTTTAGACATTACTTGTTGGGATCTCATTTTAAGATGTATACAAATAATTTTGCGTTGAGATACGTTGTTAACACACCAGTGTTGGGGGGGGGGGAGAATATGCAAATGGTTGTTATTGTTCCAGTAATATGAATTTGAGGTAATTGTGAAACCAAGGAAATTTAATTCAGGACCAAATCACTTATCGTGCATACTATCAGGGGAAGACGCAGGAAACTTGGATGACAGTCTACCAGAAACACACTTGTTTACAATACACATGGTTGATGATTATTTTGTAGAGATAGTTCAGTTCTTGAGTATAGGATTAGCCCCACTAGACTTAATAGTTGCGCATAAGAAGCAGTTAATAGTGAAGGAAACAAACTATCAACTCATAGTAGGGAATTTGTATAAGTTAGGCGCAGATGGTATTATGTCACATTGTGTAGTAGAGCACAAAAGACATATAATATTATCATAGGCGCATGAAGGATCTCCAAGATACCATTATGCAGGAAAGGAAATGACGCAAAATATTTTACGCACAGGATTATGGTGGCTTACCCTTCATAAATATGTTAAGGAATTTTGCTAGGCTTGTGATGTTTGACAGAGACTTGGCAAGCCTTCCAGGAGGGATGCGATGTCGTTAGTACCAGAAATGATATTACATGATTTTGATAAATGGGTCGTTGATTTTTTTGGACCGATTAATCCACCGACAAAGAGATCAAGATTCAGATACATTATTCTTGCAACATATTAGTTGACCAGATGGGATGAAGTGGAACCGATCATAGATTGCAGTGCATAGACAACTGCGTGATTTTTGTTTGAAAATGTGGTTACAAGGTTTGAATTCCCAAGAATACTTATGAGTGATCAGGGAACTCATTTTATGAATATGAATATTGCAACTTTGACAGAGGAGTTTCAGATTCATCGTCATAAGAGCACATCGTATCATCCTCGGGAAAATGGAACAGTAGAAGCGTTTAATAAGATGCTAGAACATGCATTGACGAAAGTATGTAATGTAAGTCGAGATGACTGGGACTTGAGAATTCCTGCTATTATTTGGCAATATAGGACTATGAGTAAAAAGTTGACAGGACAAACTCCATTCAAATTAGTCTATGGTCAGAAAGCAGTTATGCCTATGGAATTCATCGTGTCGAGTCTGTGCATTGCTGCGCTGATAGAGCTTACAGATTCGGGTGCAATAGAGAGAAGAATATCTAAATTAGTAGCACTGGAGGAAGACCATTTTGTCATGGGATTTCAACAACAAATTCAGAAAGCACATGAAAAGGCTTGGCATGACAGACATATCAAGCAAAAGAACTTCTAGACAGGAGACTTAGTTTTTCTTTATGACAAGAAATTTTTGCAGCACCCTGAGAAGTTTTCGATGCATTGGTTGGGTCCATATGTTATTAGAGTTGTGACCTAATAAAGTGTTGTCTAGTTGGAGAAAATGAATGGGGAAGTTGTGGAAGGACTAGTTAACAATAGTCGGCTAACACTGTATAGGGACAATTAGTCTTCCACACACTATTCTAAGTGCGCAGTTGAAGTTTTGCATAAGGTATTGATCAAATAATTAAACTAGTAGGAGATGAACCAAAAAATGGCCCAGAGATGTAGAAAAGAGGAAGGAATCGTGCGTAGGAAGGAGGATTGAATTGCAGCAAAGGTCTATGCAGAAGGTGGGAAAAGCACTAAAGCACATGCATGACGGGACAAGTATTTAAGAGTAAACATGACAACGAGGTAGTGGAGCCATGTAATCATAAATGAAAAACGACAAGAGGAATTTGACAGGCTAAAAAATCTTGTGTATGATCTGCTAGAGGATACAAAGTTAATGAAGCATTAGGGCAAGTAATGAATGTGAATGTGGGTGGATTAGACTACAAGTTTGGGCGTGAAGAAGAATCGAAACAATTCGTGACAGGATATAAAAGTAGATGAGGGGTCGATAGGAAAAGGTTATTGTTGCATGCACATTTGAGAGAACGAAAAAGACAAAAAGAGCCAATAAAGTTTGACAGAGCCGAGTGAGTTTGACAGAGTTGAGTGAGTTGCAGACGTGATTTAGTTGTAGAGAGCAATGGTGCCACTAAAGATAGGAGAAGCCTCATCACATCAGAAGAAACAACGCACCGGGAATACATCTATGTCTGTATTCAAGGAAACCTTGGGAGCGTCAACGTCAAGGCCAATCTCGATTAAATTTCCAAAGGACTATGTACCATCTACGAAGCCGATGACAAAGTAGGTTAAGCTACTAAAGGAGCCGAAGTACGAACTTATCGAACCAAATATCCCACCGGGGCTAATCTTCAAAGGAGATATGTTGGGCACAATAGGAAATATGAAGTATGCAGACCACGACTTGAAAGACATGAAGAAGTTTCCAGAGTTTTCCCCAAATAAATACATGCACACAAAACTCAACCCAGATTCACAGACAATTATAGTAGAGCCACAAGAGTGGGAAACACGGCTAGATAAATCAAGCATTTTGAATCTGTTAGAGAGTCCACATTTTGGCAAGAGCGCGAAGATAAATATATGTGTCAAGATGTTATTGAGATGCATCCATGGAGTATTTTTGTGGTTAGGTAGGCTGAGGTCGATAGACACTCAACTCATTTCACATATCACCGGCTACCAAAAGTAGGGGAAGAACCATTGCCATTATTCACAGACAAATCTAAGGAGAAATCCTTGGCAGAGAGGATGAAGGAGAAATTTGACACATTTAGGGATGCAAACAGATTGGATGTAGCAAGCATCAATGATGACACCGTAAGGTTTGCGACACAGGTGTTGGCCTGTAAGTTGTTGAAGAAATGTCACAAAGATCAAGTACCAGCAGGGGTCATAGAAGCAACTGAGAAGTCCGTTGAAGGAGTGCAAATGAAATGGTTGACGTTCCTGGTAAACCAATTATTTATGGATTGTAGGGAAGCACAAGATAAAGGCACATAATTATATTACGCATGGCTATTGATATTGATTGCACTAGTGGATTGGAGGGAGTTGAAAGGCATGCATTTTCTTGGAGCCGCGAAGAAACCATGTCTGACAGCACGATATGTGAACTTGTGGCATACTGCACATAAGGAAAGACAGTTGGATAATATCATTATTTTCTATGTTTACAAGGAGGTAATTCGATAGAGCATTCAAGATACACAGCGCATACTACCGCAGGTAGTTGAAGCATACAAGTCGATTGCGCATTTTAAAGCAGGAAACACAAGTAAAGGAAAAGGTTGCGACTGCAAGAGAAACATTCCATAAATTCATGGTGATGTGGAAGCAGGTCTGAAGTGGCTCGGGATGAGACATATGTGATTGTTGGGGGCCTGTTGGAGCAGGTCATTTTGGGGTGGCTCGGGACGAACCACATGTGAGTGGTAGAGGACTGTTGGAGTAGGACATTTTGGGACCAATTTGGGGAATCACGTAGGAGAAAACTACGTGACAAATCGACTAAGGAGAATTGCACGCGGAAGAAAGGAAGACAATCAACACATTTTCAGGGGTCAACGTGCGTGAAATATGAAAGTCAGTTAGAAGTAGTTAGACATTTTGTCCATATTGTATCAGGATAAGCCCTAATGTAAAAGTACAAATATGTAATGTGTTTTTGGGTTGGGGTTGTTGTTGTTTTTGTTGTTGGTTTAGCGGATGAGTATGTCTTGAAGGAGATAAGGTGTGTTGTGACATACTGTAGTATGGTAGTGACAGTGAGAGAATAAAAGAGCGGCTAGGGAATTTTGGGTCTGTCAGAAGTATAATGTATGAGCGCAATGCACATTTGTTGTAATGAATGCCAAAATAATAAAATGAAGAAATAATTCGTTGTGAACGTAGCCCAGTTTGGGTTGAACCATGTTAAATCTTTGTGTTATGATGTATGTTGTGTTGTGTCACGTTTCCTTTTTGTCTCGTTTATCGCGCATATGTAATGTATGAATGGCTAGTATGAATTTGTTATATGATGTTATGGTTCTGCGCACTTGATGAATAATATAATGAATGAGTGTTAAGTATAGTGAATATGATGAATGTCTTCCATTCCTCCATGACTGTAGAAACCTGGTTCCAATAGTCACCATAGATCCCTCGGGTGAGACTTCATTTGCTTGCGGGTGATACCGAAAGGGACGATATCTTTAGGGATTTGTTGGTGATTTAATGTTGAACCTCGGATATGCCCATTGTGTGCCAGGAATTGATCCAGATGGATATTGATGGCCACCCACCTTTTCCAACTGGCTCAAAATAGTTTTCTGACAATTTTGACAATTTACTATTTTTAGTAGTTTTAACTTCCGGGGCCATTTCGAGGGCCTAAATGAAGGTTTTTCGAGATCGAGCTCATCAAAGATAGTCGAAGGCGTGATTGAGCCCCCAAAATGAATCTCCTCGATGATACCTTTCCAACGGGCTATCACACACCTAAAACATAGATCGTATGCAAAAGTTACGACCCCGAGAAGTTGATGTACTAACTTACCCAAACGGGGCCCGCATGATTTTTGATGCTTCATCTCCTAGGGTTAGGTTTTTGGATGTCTAGGGTTTTTGAAATTCTTGTTTATTGTAAAAATTCCTTCAGAGCCTCATTGTAATTTTCTTCTTGTGAATGCGCGCAGCCGTCTTCTCAGAGATAAGCCGCCACCATTCCAACAAGCTTGTTTCCGCTGCATTTTACAGTTTTAGCTTATTTCGTTATTGAATAGAAAACCAGTTTTACTGTATCTCTATTATTTTGTGTTAAGCACGTGTTAATAATCTGTATTCATTTCGTTCTGCTCATAAAATACAGATCAATGGTATCAGAGTGGTCTGCTCCTTTTCGTCTTAATGCATGTCCCCAACGAGGTCGGAGTACAAAGAGTTGGGTCTCGAGCTTGTTTCTCTTGAGGACAGAAGCTCTCACATGCCCAAGTGACCTCTCATTGCAGGAGAAAAGAAAGATGACAGGACAAGAGATCCTTTCAAACTGTTGATTGAGGAAGCCCTCATGCAACAGAAGAACGAGATGATCGATAGTTTCACGCAAATACTTCGGCGGCTACCAATAGGTGACGCATCTTCTTCGAACGGAGGCGTCGCCCCCTTCAAGGTACAAATAAACTTCAATATTCCTATATTTTAAGGTTAGATAGATCCAGATGCTGTAGACAAGTGGTTGAATCTACTAGAAGGGTATTTTTCTGTCCATAACTTTTCGAATAGAGAAAAGATTACTTTTGCACTCCTCAAAGTCGTTCACCATGTCAAAGATTGGTGGGAAACCATCTGTGAGAAAAAGCAAACAGAGGAAACCTCTTTATTTTCAGTCATAGCCACCTGGTAATCCTTCAGGGATGCTATTAAGGAACAATACCACCCTGTCGGAAGTTACGACAACCTGTACACCAAATGGACCACACTGCGGCAAGAAAGAGACCAAGCAGTGCCAGATTTCACAAATATCTTCCATACCTTGCACACCAAGTTGGGTATCAAATATTCAGAGAGACATCTGGTGCTCAAGTATTGTGGCTCTCTACATAGATACATCTAGAACAAAATGGAATTTCTGGACATCTCATCCTTGGGCGCGGCCTACCGATATGCTGAAAAATCGAGCAGAAGCTCAAACAAAAGACACGACAATTTGGGCCTGAAAACCCCTCACAAAAAATGCCAGAAAAGGGTGGCCCCAACCCACAGAACAAAGGATAGAGAATATATGGATAGTATTAGGACTACCAGTCCAAGACGCAAGCAAAGAAGGACACCAGAAGGATAAAGAAAGATACTGGGAAGTGGGGCGACTTCCATAAGAGCCCTTGGCATAACACTGCCGACTGCCGCTCAAAACAATCGTTGGTGGCCGAAGTGAAAGCCTATGAATAAGATGCAGATTCTGACTCTGAGCCAGAACTAGAAAGGGGAAGGTGGATCATTGATGTGGAACCCAATTCCACCGTTGCTACCACCAAGCTCCAACCTGTTGAACCAGATGAGCCAAAAGAAGGAGAGAGCCTCTTCCATTCATAGATGTGGGTAAAAGGCACCCTGCTGCACCTCATTGTTGATAGCAGTAGCTAGAAGAACCTCATTTCAACAGAGGTCGTTAAGCGGTTGGCCCTGTCAACTATGCCGCACCCACAACCCTACACCATTGGATGGCTCCACCAAGGAAGCGATCTCTGTGTCAGCCAACAGTGCCAACTGTTGCACGACATCAAGCCCTTCAAAGACGAGGTGTTGTGTGATGTTGCTCCTCTCGAAGTTTGTGATGTTCTTTTGGGCCAACCTTATCTATGGAAACGTCATGCTGTATATGAGTCTAGGCCTTGTAGTATTTTTATTACTTTGAACAAGAAATTGTACAGGATACCCGAGGCAGTCCCACCTAGTGCTATTTTTGTGATCTCTGCTAAGCAATGCAGGAAGGTCA
>ML848279.1:21332-33874 GCA_009831015.1 Picea engelmannii | reverse complement strand
TTTTCATATTTTCACTATCCATCTAGACTCTAAGAGGGGTCGAATCAATATTAGTGGATAAGGATTCTTTCCCAAGAATGTAGTCTTCCCAAATAGAAATCTCTTCCATGTTCCTTGGTATCCATGTAAGCTTTTATCTTACTAGGGGAGCCATCGATTTAAGGGTTTCCAAATTTGTGAGCCTTTTTTAGGCTCCATTAGGTTCTCTAAGCACCCATTTATTACACCCCTGAAGTATTTCTTCCACCATTATATTATGCCTATAATAATTTTCCACAATAGCTTATCCCCCATTTCCAAATCCATTAAGGATGGATATTTTATTCCCAAACCATCTCTGTCCTAGGGAACTCTAATTGTCTTCCAATGTATAAGGTCATACTTCTTTGTATTCGACTTTCCCCATTTCCAAATAAATTTTTTGATGTTTAGATTAATTTGATTCATGATACCAACTGGAGCCATCATAGATCAAAATTGGTATATAGGGAGTACTCATATTACTAATTTTTTTAGGACCACCCCACCCTACCTGCTAGGTTCATCCATTGGGATCCACATTCTCCAAACTTGGTTTGGATATTGTCAATTATTCTTAGCAAATATTGTGAGGAAGGATTGTTGAGAGTAATAGGAATCCCAATATACCTTAAAGAAGGCCAAATTTTAGATAACATAAATTGCAATATTTTGGAGATGGAATGCATTACCTCTAAATATTTGTGTTCCATCTAAGAATTTGACATTTCTGAAGGTTGATTTCCCATCCAAAAGCGAGAAGAAAAGTCTCTAGAACCTAATTGAATATGGATGGGATGATGATGGATACACCTCCAAGAAGTAGGATGTCATCTACAAACTGTGAGTGGTTCAAGGTCTTAGCTCCTCGAACAATATTGATACTAGGAAGATTCACATTAATGCATTATGCTTCCATTTTTATTCTTAAGGAGTCAACCATTATGATGTAGAGTAGAGAGGACACGGGGTAGCCTTGTCTTAGACCCATACTCACTTGAAACAAAGAGGTGGATATTCCATTAACCTTTGGCAAGGGGTCTTGATGTAATAATATATCCACTAAAGAAAAGAGGATTTAAAACCAAACCTTGGCATTACCTCAAAAAAGGAGTTCCTCACTCTATATAAGGAATTTTCCATGTCCAACTTGATAATCATTCCTTTATTTTTGTTTTCCTTTCTTGAGTGGATGTCTTCCTACACAAGTACAATATTATAAACAATCTTCCTATCTTGCATAAACCCCCCTCAATTTTCATAAATAATATTAGGCACGATCTTCTTCATCCTCGATGCGATAATCCAAGAATGAAGAGTTATTGTTTCCTCTTAGATTGCAAGAATTGGGCATATTGAAGAATCATCTTTAGATCATATTCAATCATATTTCAAAATAATATATTCAAATAAAATTAATAATATACTCAAATAAAATCAAGACACCATCGGTCCTAGGTTCCTTTTCTAGCTTCAAGTTCCATATGGTGCTAAGAACATCTTCCTCCTCAATCGGTTTCGTCAATTCTTTATTCTTCTCATCCCAGAACACCACTGGAATATTATCAAGAATAGTTTCCAAATACTCTAGTGACACATCATCCTACTGTGTGAAAAATGAACCATAGTGCATTCTACCTGCATTCTTCAATTCTTGAAATTAGAGATTGTAGTGACATCATCCATAATGATCTCCTTCATGTTATTTATTATAGCCTAAGCTTTAGCTTGCTTGTGAAAATAAGTTGTATTTTTGTCTCCTACCTTGAGCTATAAATTTCTAGATTTAAGCCTTAGAAATCCTCTTTGAATAGGAAGGTTCTTTAAATATTTTGTGGAGGGATGTCTCTTCTTCCTGAAGTTGGGTTGTAACGTCTTCATTTTTCATTTTGGTCCGGATTTACTCTAGTTGCATTATGATCTTCTCTTTCTCAGTTGTTGGTGAGGAATAAGAATACTTTTCCCATTCTTGTAAGGTCTAATTTACAAGCTTTAATTTATACTCCATTATATAGATAGAAATACCATGTACCCATGTGCACCAGGATGAGTGGACTTTATCAATATCTTCCTAAGATTTTATCCATAGTGGATTAAAATGGAAAGGCAAGGGGTCATAGTCTAAGGAATCCTATAAGTGAAGAACTATAGGCTTGTGGTTAGATACGACCGACTAGAAGTATTCTTGACTTTAAAGATAAGCGTTGTGGAAGAACATCATTGTGCACCAAGAACCTATCTAACCTCAACCACTATATGCCTTGGACCAGTCCTCTAATTGGTCCAAGTGTATTTTCATTTGATTGGATTGATATTGATGAGATCCCACTAAATGATCAAATCCTCCATGTTCTCCCTAAATGGATCTCTGATAATATTTCCCCCTCTTTTATCATTGTTGAACAATACCACATTAAAGTCTCCTTTTATAACATTGTTGATGAAAAACTCTATATCTTTCAAATCTATAAGCGATCTCCAACAAATTTATTTTTCCATGTAGTTGACATGCATATATGTGTGTTAAAAATATTGAAACTCTTACCTCATTGAGTGTTAATAAATCTTGCGAGGATCCAGTTTTGAGTCTAGAACATGAAATCCAAACTCAATTCATGATTTTTCCAAAGGGTGCATGGCCCTCCTGAAGCTCATATTGAGTCTACTACAACCCCTTCACACTATCTTTGCTTTTGGTTCCCAAATTTAATAGCTTCGAGAGAATCCATTTTGGTCTCCTAGAGCAAGAGGATAGTAGGTTTCTTAGTTTTGACTAGGTATTTAAGTGATGCTTCTTTTTTCCTACTTCATAACTATTTGCAATTCCAAGAGACTAGAATAATTATTTGGAATAGATTTTGGTGCCACCACCTCTTTGAGGCATGCTACTTCGAGGGGTTCTTGGGGATTTCCAACTTCCTCCTAATTATTTGTCTATTTTTAATTGAGACCCCATCGTTATGTCCCTATTTTCTTGATCCTGATTATTTTGAGAATGACATGAAGGAAACAATATAATAGAGATATAACAAGGAGATACACAAAATTATGGCAAGGAACACAGTAATACAATGGTGGTATCTTATCTCTGAAGAGATATGTGTCATCTATGCTCATTCGAAAGAAGTTGATTACAATGAGGCTCCAAAGGAATTTTTAACATAAAGCATAAATGAGGAAACCCTAAACATCCAAAAAACTAACCCCAGGAGATGAAACACCAAAAGGTTTGTGGGCTCCGATGGCAGTAGTTGATACGTCAACTTCATGAAGGCTTAACTTTTGCATACGATATCTCTTTGGGGCATTCGATACCTTGTCAGAAAGTTCTAGTTGAGTAGTAAAACTTCCATTGGGGGCCAAGGTACGTTTTTGGCAACCCATGCCCCCCAAAACATCCAAAAAAACGTCTCTTAGGGCCTCAAAATGGCCCCAGAAGTTTGGAACCCAAAATATTGTAAACAACTGCCAAAATGGAAAATTGTTCTTTGAGCCAGTGGAATAGGTGGGTGGCCACTGATATCCACCTGGATCATTCCACCCCTATCAAGAAGCAATGGTATCCATTGCGCCAAGTTCCTCCATCAAATTGGGGAAACTTCTGTTGAATCTGACTCCTCGTGAGCTACTTATCATGATGAATAAACTTCCCTACTTTGATGACTCGATAGAGTTGGATGTTCTGATGGTGGTTTCCCTTCATATTGGTGTCCATGATACGATCAATTTTCTCCTGTTCAATGCAGTTTAGATTGAGTTATGTAGGGGCCAAGTGCTTGACCACGTTTGAAGTGTCCAAGAGAGGTGGAAAATATGGTCGAAGCAGTTCCACATTAAATATCGAGTGCAAGCCGAGGGAAGGAGGAATACTTAATTCAAAAACATTCTCACCCATAGCCTTGGTGATGGTGTAAGTATCGTATCAGAGTGGGAATAGCTTCTGACGTGGTCCTATGAGGCACTCTTTCTGCAAATGCAACCATACCTTATCTCCTACATGTTACTTGTGTGGTACCCAATGTTGATCGTGGCGTTGCTTGTACTTGGCATTGGATTTCTACAAAATATCATGAACTTGTGATTGGATGTGTTGTATTCACTCAACAAATTTGGTTGCTCGATCAACGTTAGTATGAGCACGGGAGGACTCTTCTTGTGCAGCTGCAATGGATAGAGCTATGTCAATGGGGGTCAATGGTTGGAACCCCAAGCACACCTGAAAAGGGATGTGGCAAATAGAGCTATGGAGGGATATGTTGTAGCTATGTTGAACATAAGGAAGGATTTTATCCCATGTGCGTGGATGTTTGGAATTGTACATCCTCGAGATATGGATAATCATCCTGTTGACTACTTTTGTTTTTCCAGCAATTTGTGGATGGAAGGAAATAGATTTGGTCATCTTGGTGTCCATCATCAACCATAGGTTGGACATAGGATGGACCAAAAAGTGATGAAGAACCTACTGTCTCGATTTGAGATAATGGTTCGTGGGAGCCCAAAGTGAACCCAAACATGTTCAAATAAGAGCTTGGTGGTGGCCTCCTTGTAATTCTCTTTCTACAGGGTTCCAAAACTACCATCTTAGAGACTCAATCAATGGACACAAAGACACAATCATTCCCATGCTCAATTGAAGGTAGACCAGATGTGTAATCCATGGAGATGGACTAACAATGCCTATCTAGAGTAGGAAGATGGGTGTATAATCCCTGTTTCTTGATGAAAGGCTTGGAAATGACACAAGTAATGCAAGATATGATGTACTTGTAGACATCTTATTGAAGGTTCGACCAATAAAAATAATTTTGTAGTACTGCCATTGTTTTTATACTCCAAAATGTCCTTTTTCCCGACTGTAATGAGCTTACCAGATCAAATTTTCATGCTCGCTTGAAGGAACACAGAGATGGCTCAGATGGCATAACAATCCATCCTAGAGATGAAAATCTGGAACTATTTGTATTGCACTCAATGTCTGATAGGTAGCGACAAAGTCAGAGCCATTATTGTATAATTGTGGCCAACCAAACGTCTCATTCCCAAAGGAGTTAAGAATTGTGGTTTGCACCACAACCGGGGGTTGACTGGGGAAATCTGCGATATGGTTGGTGTTGCACTTATTATAATTTATGTTCAAGTGGAATTTTTGTACGTACATGGACCACTTCTGATGGTGTCCATTCTGTAACTTTCCTTGTGTTTGCATGAATTGTAGAGGCCTATGATCATTGTGGATGATCATTTCCTTCACCAGAATGTAATGCTTGCACTTTCGACATGCCTGCATAATGGAGTACATCTCTTTTTCATAGGTGGGGTATTTGTGAACAACATTATATAGTGTTTCACTGTGATAGGATACTAGATGCCCATGCTAGGTGAGGACTGCATTGATAGCATAATCTGAAGCCTCTATCTCAATCTCAAATGGTTGTTGCAGGTCTGGCAGAATAAGGACTGATGCTTAGAAGAGGAGGAATTTCAAATCCTAGAATGATTTATGTTGGGATGCAGCCCACACAAACTTGATCTTCGCTCCACCCTTGGTCACCTGGCTTAGGGCCCAAGCGATATGAGAGAACCCCAACACAAACTAGAAGTAGAAGTTGGCGAGGCCCAAGAAGTGCAGAGCTCAACCATTGTCTTCGGGGCCATTCAATCGCGAATGACATGGATCTTGGTTGGATCCACATGCATAACCTGCTCATCCACAATGTATCCCAAATATTGGATTCTCTGCATGTTGAAGGGACATTTCTCCAAATTGGCACATAACTTGTGTTGTCGCAGGGTGCCCAAGACCTGTTGAATATGTTTCGAATTTTCCTCCCAAGTTTTTTTGAAGATGGGGATGTCATCCAGATATATGAACACAAAGGAGTTTGTGAATGACCAAAATATGTCATCCATCATCCGCATGAATGTGGTCAGGGAATTAGTCAAGTCGAAAGACATGACCAACCACTTGAAGATACCTTCTTTAGACTTGAGGGTTGTCTTCCATACATCATTTTGCTCAATCGACACCTGGTGGTATCCAAACTTCAAATCAATCTTACTGAAAAACTTGGATCCCTTGAGTTGATCAAGAAGATCATCAATCCAAGGGATTAGGTACCGGTTCTTGATTGTGTTCTTGTTCAGGGCTCTGTAATCAATACAAAGTTTCCATGTCCCATATTTCTTTTGTACAAGAAAAATTGGGCTCCTGCAAGGTAGGGAGCTTGGTATGATAAGGCCCTTCAGAATTAGTTCTTAGATCTAGCATTTGATTTCTTCATTCTCCATTACATAATGCCTATACATAGGGCCTTTAGGCAGAGGGGCACCATGTGTCAAATCATTTGAGTGCTTTACTTGACAGTGCATAGACACTCTAGTAGGTGAGGCAAATATACCTTTGTGCTCTTCTACTATCTTGTCCACCTGTTGTTGCTGCATAGAGAGACCCCATGTAGAGGTTTTGGTGGTTGTAGTGACCTTTTGTTCACCTTCCGATCGAACCATAAAGAGGAAAAATCTCCTGGTTCGAGAGACCACCTTTCTGCACTGCTTCATGAAGATCAAAGAGACCACATTAGTTGTGACTGCCTCCAGTACCCTATAGAGTTGTTCTCCAAAATTACTAATGACACTACGTGGCTTATATTCATAAACACCATGACACTTCCACATATATGGTTGTCCTAAAAAACCATCACAAAATTCAAGGGGGGGAAATCACAAAATACCTCATATTTGAAGGGTTTGATGTCGTAGTGCAGGAGACATTGTTGGCTAATGCGGATGTCCCACCCCTGGCTGAGCCAACTGATGGTGTATGGTTGAGGATGCGACACCATTGTTAGGTTCAACCTCTTGACGAACTCTATTGATATTAGGTTCTTGTGGATACTAATGTCAACAATGAAATGGATTGGGGTCCCCTTCACCCACATATGTAAGTGGAAGAGGCACTCCCCTTCTTCAGGCTCCTATGGTTCCTCTAGCTAGAATTTTGTGGTAGCGATGGTGACACTCGGTTCTGCATCAATGATCTGTTTTCCATTTTCCAGTTTTGAATTAGAGTCTGATTCAACATCCAACCCTGGGGCTTTCATCTCAACCAAAAATGACTGTTTGGAGTGACATTCATCAATATTGTGCCAAGGGTTTTTGTGGAACTCGCACCACTTTCCAGTTTCCTTCTTCGACTTCCCATTACCCTTCTTTACTGGTGGCTTGCACTAGTTGTCTAGGATTGGCCATCCTTGCTCTGTCCTTTTCCCTGGGAGTTAGGGACACCCTTACCATACTTCGGCTGATGCAGATTTGCAGGACCCAACTCCCTCTTGTTCTATTGCTTAAATTTCTGCTCGATTTTGAAAACATATAGATAATCGTCTCCTAATGACGAGATTCCCAGAAACTCCATTTCAGTTTGGATGTACCTATGTAGAGCCCCACGGTATTTTAGAACCAGATTCCGCTTGGATTATTTGATACCCATCTTAGTGCCTAAGGTATGGAAGATATTTGTGAACTCCGACACTGTTTGGCCCCTCTCTTGACACAGTGTGGTCCATCTTGTGTATTGGTCATCATAGTTTCCAACAGGGTAATATTGTTCCTTGAGGGCATCAAAAAAATCCTCCCAAGTGGGTCTTGGCCTAAAAATTGCAGACTTATCCTCAACATGTTGCTCATAGTAAGTCTCCCACTAATCTCTGACATGGGGAAGGGTCTTAAGGAGCGCGAAGGTGATTTTTTCAATGTTGGAAAAATTTTGGACAGAGAAATAACCCTCTAGTAGACTTAAACCATTTTTCCAAAGCATCGGCGTCTATCCGACCTTCAAATAAAGGAATATCAAAGGTAACTTGTACCTTGAAAGGCATCACACCTCCGAAGTGACTACTGGTTGAAGGTGCCTCCGTTGCCGTTGACAACTATCGAAGGATTTGGGGGAAATTATCCATCATCTCGCTCCTCTATTGCGCGACGGATTCCTCGAGCAACAGTTTGATAGGATCTCCTACTCTGTCGTCCCTCTTTTTTTCCACCATGGGAGGTTACTTGGGCGGGGGAGAGTGATTTTCCTCAAGAGAAACAAGCTCGAGACCCAACTCTCTATACCCTGACCTCATTGGGGACACTCACTAAGAATGACAAGGAGAAGACTGCTCTGATACCATTGATTCATATTATTTTGAGAATGAAGTGAAGGAAGAAATATAATAGAGATATAACAAGGAGATATAAAGAAATATGGCAAGGAACACAATAATACAATAAAACTCATATTCTATTAATGTCTGTTTGGAATATAGAAGATTGTAAAATGTAGAGCACACAAGCTAGCTAGAATGGTGGTATCTTATCTCTGAAGAGAGATGTGTCGACTACGCTCATTTGCAAGAAGCTTATTACAATGAGGCTCCAAATTAATTTTTAACATAAAGCATAAATGAGGAAACCCTAAACATCCAAAATCCTAACCCCGAGAGATTAAATGCCAAAAGGTCCATGGGCCTCGATGGGGATAGTTGATACGTAAACTTCCCAAGGGCGTAACTTTTGCATATGATCTTTGTTCAAGGCGTTCGATACCTCATCAAAAAGGTCTAGCCAAGGAGAACAAATTCCATTGATATTTAAGGAGTGTTGTTAGGAACTCTTGCCCCTCCAAAGGTCAAAAAAATGTTGCTTAGGGCCTCAAAACGGACCCGAAAAACTGTAAAAAACTGCCAAAATGGAAAATTGTTCTTTAAGCCAGTGGAATAGGTGGGTGGCCATCGATATCCACCTGGATCATTTCTTCTTCCTCCATATTGATCTTTATTGGATTCCTTCCCATCTTTCTAGGGAGATTTCCTTCCCATCTTGCTAGAGAGATTTTCTTCAGAGTCCCCTTCTCCCCAATCCTCTTCCCTAGTTCTCTTCCCATGTTAGTAGTTTATCAATACCATTGGATTTAAGGTCAAAGAAAGAAATGTCTACATCTGAGTAGTTTCCAATCTCTTCCAATCCTTTTAGGGCAAGATCTTCTTCTTTTGCAAGTGGGTTTATCTAATGCTTGGACCAAAGACACCTCCTTTGGTGATGATTTTGGGAGGGGTTTGTCAGATCTTCCTCCCTGGATGATGGGTTCCCTACTATTTGGACTAAGGGCGACTCCTCTCTCAATGAAATGATTCCCACTATTTCCTGAGAGGGGATGACTAGGGCTTCTACTAACAAGAGTGGTTCTTCCTGAGATAAAACTTGAAATCTATTATTAGACAACAATTGGCTACCACTTCTACTCCTAATTTGCATCTAAGGTTGATGTGAGTGTATGTTGGAGGAGAAACCCTTAGATAAATTTTGAACCCATGGATTTTTTACCCCAAATGTTGTCGAAACCTTGGGTGCTACTACTTGGTATCTTGCAACTAGGTTTACTATTGAACCCATTTTTTTATTCACTTTTTCCATTGATCCTCTATGTCTTGTGCCGATACTTGTTGGGATGTCTCTTTCTTGCAATCCTTGAAAAAGTGCTTATATTTGTGGTAGGATTTGCACTTGAAAGGAAGTTGTTCATAGTGCAACAAATGCACATGTTGCAAGTTATCAATAATGATCCAGATAGTTTCTCAAGGTCCACCTCAATGTAGATTTGGGCACAAGCATACATTAGGTCCGACCCTCTCAATGTAGTGCCCTAAAGAGTTACCAATGATGTTAAGGCATCATCACTCCAACAATGAAGTGGGATATGGGGAAGGTATTGTTGAGGGAACATCTTATTTGAAGGACTTATAGCTCACTCACTTTATGAACACAGATCCTTTGTAAAGTCTAAACCACTATGTCAAGTCTCCAACTCTAAATAGCCTGCTATCCCATCTAACCTACGGAAAGTCAGCCTCTACTAGTCTTTAGAATCACTACATGAAGACCAAATCAAATTCGATCAACAGAAATCCAAGCCCTCGGATGTGTTTTACAGGAGTGCTAGTGAGTTTTTCCGAGTTGGAAAAATGACAAAAATTATATTCGCAGCGTCCTAGAAAGCCAAATCAAATAGGAGTCTCTCACAGTCTAGAGATCAACTACATCAGGCATATCTTCACATACTAGTAGTCTTGATAATCGCTTCTCATTCCAGCGAGAATCATGTCCTTTTACTCTCATCTAAGTCGAACACCTTCAACAATTTGGCTTTGGTTCTAGCCTTTCTTTGCCTTATGCACGACAAACCCAAAGTCCAATACGATGGTACTCTATGTTTTCTTGGTGTTTTTCTCCATAAAACATGGCGCTGAAGTTTGTATATGTATGTCACTCAAAAGACTTAAAATACTGAACTGGCGTGGAACTACTCCATTGAATGAGATGAAATCCAGCGAAGGACGTTGAATAAAATATATGGGCGGACTGACGAACTGATTTTTCTTGAATTGGGCAGACTGACGAAAATCTGAAGTGCTCTCTGTTCAAATCTGGAATCTATCTGTTTAGGTGCATGCTTCCTGATCCAAAGAAATATGACCCATTCCAGATTAGACTTTTATCTTCCCTAGTTTCAAATAAGAATGCATAAAAACCTGTACCATTTGTCCAACTTCCAGGTTAGGTGGGGTGGGGGCTTTCATTTGTCAAACTTTTAGGTGGTGGTGGGGTTCCATTTGTTTAACTTTATTAGTTTTCTTTTTATTTTTTTTTGTCTTATTCAAATCTTACATTTGCATTGATTTACCATGTTTGCTAACCTTCCTGAACACGGTGCATATTAGTCTGTTCAGATCTATTTCGTATCATAACATCCCGTTGTGAGTTATTGTACTCTGGGTTGAAATCTGAATTGCTGTGGGTTATTGTGCTCTGGGTTGAAATCTGAAGTGCTCTGGGTCATCGTGCTTTGGAATCCATCTGTTTAGGTGCATTCCTCCCGATTCAAAGAAATATGACCCATTCCAATCAGAGTAGGTTAACTTGGGAGTAATGTTCCTTCCCAAGTTTTACTTTTCTGGGTTTGAATCCGGTTAGATTTTCAGGGGTAGTTTAAGTTTTGCATGGATTTTCATGCATTTTAAAGCCTAATTCTAGGAGTTTTGCTCCATTTTAAGCCAACCCAAATACTCAAAAAATGAGTTTTGGATTGACTAGAAATTTAAAAGCAAACCATTAAAAACATGCCAAAAAAATAACTCATAGGAAAAATTGCTCCCAAATTAGCCCACTCCATTCCAAAAAATATGAAACATTTATCTTCCCTAGTTTCAAATAATAATGCATAAAAACCTGTACCACAGGAGCACTTGGCGCAGTTGATCAACACTTCTGAGTTTTTCGTAACCAAATGGCCATTGCCCTAGAAGAGGACCAAATACTAGTGAACGGACCAATGAGTCCTGTATGAATATCTCATACAGCTATGGCTTTGCATCTTGAAACTGTGGGAGGAAGCTTTACTTTTAAAATTCTCTCTAATTTCTTTACAAACCTGATCAGTTGAGCTGTAGAGGTCTTTTCAAAAGCAAAAGCCATAGCCTAAAAGGCCAAGGCATCTACGTTTAGAGGGGGTTGGGATCCCCCTCCACAGGGCGTCCCATTATTCTCAGTTATGCTCAGTGAAGACGGGCTTCAGCGCGGGCTAGGGTTTCATCAGTACGGCTGACCCAAACATCAGCCCTAGAGAACACGCTTCATTCTAAATTGACCAATAACAAATCTTTAATCATGCAGTCACACTTTTCTTTGTTAATTATGTAGATTGCCACTAATGTCATGACAAACCTTCTGTTTATTAGACGGTGAAAGTATAGCAGCCCCGCTATATTTTTATTGCAGAGCATAAGAAGCAAATACATGTAGAGCATACAAGTCTACCTAAATTCACCACTATTGATGCTCGGCTTTGGATTACGATCAAGCAGATGATTAGACAGTGGGGATAATCAATTACTTCTCGGGGGAATGCTCTGAGAATTTCTGAAAAAGTTGTGGGGATCAACCTCTGTTTTGGCCTTCACAAGCCTATCGAAATTGTCCAGGAAATACCTCTTACCCCATGTTTCGGCTTCTTTGACTGTGGAAGTTCCGTTGACTGCACTTCCCAGATCTAGATCCAAATAATTAACATAAGCAGCTCTGGGAGAAGAAGAAACATAGGGAGCCATGTATGCGTAAAGCTTTCGCATCCAGTTAAGGTAACGTTCATCGTCGCTGCGATTGTTCCATACCGATATATATTGTATGTCGAAGATGTTTCCAGCTCTGTGAGGGAAGGGCAGCGCAGAGGAAGGAATCCTGTCCATTATCCCTCCCAGAGGAGAGAAAATTGCAAACCCGTTCGCCTCTTCTTCCATGATGTCACACAATCCTTGGATAACTGATTTGGGCAGCGGGGTTCTTACCATATCTGATTTCATTTTGAAGTAGAATTTGTTGGATAAGTATCTGTCTGTCAATTCGCTCACGTTAGTAGTCCCTCCGATGAAGGACGTAGACTCGATCCAGCTCATTTCACTGCATTCGTCCTCCGCCATCTTCAA
>ML848279.1:0-21025 GCA_009831015.1 Picea engelmannii | reverse complement strand
AAGATTATGTTCACAATCTTCAAGAACTGCTCCTTACGTCCCAGATACATCCCTTGGAACGACGCATTCATATCCTTTTTCGTCCCTCCTTCCACTGTAATGCCAAAGAACTGCACACGCATGAACAGATCCTCTTCCACGAAAGGCCAGATGTATTGCCATCGGTGGATAATATCCGTCACCACATCTCGCCCAGTTCTTGAGACTTCAAAGGCCGTGAGAATGGTGGGAACCCTCACCAGTTTTATTTTCCAGGCAATCACGACGCCCCAGCTGCCTCCTCCACCGCCTCTCAGTGCCCAAAACACATCATCACCCATCGCCTTCTTGTCCATAATCTCACCGGAGGCGTTAACGAGCAACGCGTCGATCACATTATCCGCTGCGAGGCCATATTTTCTAGAGAGGAAACCCAGCCCGCCTCCTGCAAAATGACCGCCAGAGCCAATAGTGGGGCAAGTCCCGGCAGGAAATCCATTGTTGTTAGTCTTGTTTGCAATCCCAGAATAAACTTGACCCAACGTCGCACCGGCTTCGACCCACGCTGTCATCGACTTGATGTCGACATGGACGTTGTCGAAGTTCATGAGATCAATGAGAACGAAGGGAACATCGGAGGTGTAAGACAGGCCCTCGTAACTGTGCCCCCCGCTACGGACTCGGATTTCCCACCGGTTTTTCACGCAGCACACCACGCTATTCTTCACCTGCTCTTTGCTTTGCGGTATAACGATCACATAAGGTTTGCGCACGCCGGGCTCTGCAAATCGAAGATTTTGCAGAGAAAAATTAAGCAGAACATCATATTCCGAAGTAGAAGACGACGACATGGTCGTGATATTTTTTAAACCGCGGTCATGTAAGCATGATATCAATCCGGCGCCCGGATCAGGGGCATCACGGGCGTTGGTAACTGCCATTAACAGGGGCACTAACATACATAAAGTAGTAAATAAAGGGCTTATACAACACTCCTCCATTCTCACCGATTAATCGATGCAATCACCGAGAACACCAAAACTATATCTGTTCTCAGATGAGATGGATTGGTTCATTGATTTCTCAGCAATTTCATTGCAACTTATAAAGTCGAACGTCCTAATCTAAATATAATTCCTCTCGATAACGTTAGGACACGTTCGACCTTTGACTGACAGCGTTAAAAACCTTTGGCTACGAAGGATTTTCTAATTTCTCTTGACGACGTTGCAAGTTGGGCCACGTTCCACATTTCATTGATAAAATTACTTCAGTTTTTGGATTTTTTCTTGAAATTTCGATATGTTGATGAATTTAATTCCAAAACAACTTCTATTACGACTAAATTTTACAATCTCAGTAATTAATATATATATGAAAATTATTATTTTAATATATAAATGAAGTCAAGTCAAAACAAACCTCTATTACATTTCAATTTTGCCATCTCAATAATTAATTTATATAAAAAGCGATATACTTCTAAATCATAACGATTAATTTATATAAAAAGATGCTATACTTCTAAATCGTAACGATTAATTTAATTCAACCATGTGATAAGAGTTTGGCGAATTTGATTAAATAAATCTTGTAGTACTAATCTTCTTAACATCGAATTCCTGCCGCGGTATCTGTATATATGATTTATATTTTTATGATCTGTTGACGAAATTGTCCAATCGCCTACGTTTTAAATTCAATACAAATTTCTGGGTAGAGTATTGAGTTAAGCAACGATGCATAAATTTATGTTTTCATTTTTACGCTAAAAGGTGTACACCTATTGACAATGGGCACATTTAATGATCTTTTAACCTTATTTAACCTTAAACCCTAATCTGATGCCTATGCATTGAAGATGCTGGCATATTCTTAGTCGTCCTCCAAAATCAATGGGTCAGATTTATTGTTCATAACTTTCTTGCATTTATCAATGCGTCTGTTAACCTGTTTACTTTTTAATATTTACCTAATCATATTAAGAAATTACTGTAACACTATATGATTGCCATGTTTAAATGATTAACCTTTGGAATTACCACGTTCAGATTTTCTCAGTTGTCCTGGCGTTCATTCTCTGTCCGCGCGTTTCATTTTTCTGCTGGCTTTCCTCAGTTGTCCACGCATTTCATTTTTTGTTGGCTTTCAGGAATCTTGGCCAGCGATTCGAACTATACTTTTGTTAGAGGGCTGCGACGCGTCTATACTTTTGGATTACAGGGCTGCGACACATCTATACTTTTGGATTCAGTGGACGGGTTTTCGCTAGAGAAAAAAGCGTTCCCGAATGCAAATTCTTTGAGAGGGTATGAATTCATTGATGTTATCAAAGCTACACTGGAAAAGGAGTGCCCTCTCATTGTCTCATGCGCTGATATTATCGCCTAAGTGCCAGAGACGTCATTAGAATGGTAATTGCAATTCTTGATTTCTTCCAGCTGTAATTCCAGTTCTTGATTTCTTCCAGTTCTTGTTTATGTATTTTCTCATGTGCAGGCGGGTGGACCGTCCATTCGTCTGGCCACTGGAAGACGAGATGGGACAAGATCGATTGCCACTGTCGTAGAGGCCAACCTTCCGTCCCCCGGCAAGGACGCGAAGAAATTCTCCAAGAAGTTCATGGAGTTGGGATTTAACTACAAAGACATCGTCAGTCTACTCGGTAATTTCATTCAAGAAACCTTTTCAACTAATTTTTGTGGGAATCGAACCCTAACCCTAACGCCCAGAAGAAATTTAACCTTTCTGTAAGTGCAGGTGCGCACACCATCGGTAGGTCACACTGTCGATTCTTCGAAGGCCGGTTCAACGATTTCAGAGGCACCGGCAAGTGCGACTCAAGCATGGGCACGAGTTTCACCGACTATCTGAGGTCCATGTGTAACCGCAACGCCACGGTTCCGATGGACAACGACAGCGATCAAGTCTTCAACCCTCATTACTACAAGTCTTCTTCACCAGTGCCTGCGTTTTCCTCAGATGTTTTAGCAATCTGTTTCATATGCCTTTCAGCGTTCATCAGTCACAATTATGTGACTGTGCTAGTTACGCCGAAAGGCGTACACCTATTGACAATGGGCACATTTAATGATCTTTTAACCTTATTTAACCTTAAACCCTAATCTGATGGCTATGCATTGAAGATGCTGGCATATTCTTAGTCGTCCTCCAAAATCAATGGGTTAGATTTATTGTTCATAACTTTCTTGCATTTATCAATGCGTCTGTTAACCTGTTTACTTTTTAACATTTACCTAATCATATTAAGAAATTACTGTAACACTATATGATTGCCACGTTTAAATGATTAACCTTTGGAATTACCACGTTCATATTTCCTCAGTTGTCCTGGCGTTTCATTCTCTTTCCACGCGTTTCATTTTTCTGTTGGCTTTCCTCAGCTGTCCACGCGTTTCATTTTTTGCTGGCTTTCAGGAATCTTGGCCAGCGATTCGAACTATACTTTTGTTAGAGGGCTGCGACGCGTCTATACTTTTGGATTACAGGGCTGCGATGCGTCTATACTTTTGGATTCAGTGGACGGGTTTTCTCCAGAGAAAGAAGCGTTCCCGAATGAAAATTCTTTGAGAGGGTATGAATTCATTGATGTTATCAAAGATACACTGGAAAAGGAGTGCCCTCTCACTGTCTCCTGCATTGATAATATCGCGTAAGTGCTAGAGACGTCATTAGAATGGTAATTGCAGTTCTTGATTTCTTCCAGTTCTTGTTTATGTATTTTCTCATGTGCAGGTGGGTGGACCGTCCATTCGTCTGGCCACTGGAAGACGAGATGGGACAAGATTGATTGCCACTGTCGCAGAGGCCAACCTTCCGTCCCCCGGCGAGGATGTGGAGAAATTCTCCAAGAAGTTCATGGAGTTGGGATTTAACTACAAAGACATCGTCAGTCTACTCGGTAATTTCATTCAAGAAACCTTTTCAACTAATTTTTGTGGGAATCGAACCCTAACCCTGGCTCCCAAAAGAAATTTAAACTTTCTGTAAGTGCAGGTGCACACACCATCGGTAGGTCACACTGTCGATTCTTCGAAGGCCGGTTCAACGATTTTAGAGGCACCGGCAAGTGCGACCCAAGCATGGGCACGGGTTTCACCGATGATCTGAGGTCCATGTGTAACTGCAGCGCCATGGTTCTGATGGACAACGACAACGATCAAGTCTTCGACCCTCATTACTACAAGTCTTCTTCACCAGTCCCTGCGTTTTCCTCAGACGTTTTAGCAGTCTGTTTCATATGCCTTTCGACGTTCATCAGTCACAATTATGTGACTGTGCTAGTTACGCCGAAAGGCGTACACCTATTGACAATGGGCACATTTAATGACCTTTTAACCTTAAACCCTAATCTGATGGCTATGCATTGAAGATGCTGGCATATTCTTAGTCGTCCTCCAAAATCAATGGGTCAGATTTATTGTTCATAACTTTCTTGCATTTATCAATGCGTCTGTTAACCTGTTTACTTTTTAACATTTACCTAATCATATTAAGAAATTACTGTAACACTATATGATTTCCACGTTTAAATGATTAACCTTTGGAATTACCACGTTCAGATTTCCTCAGTTGTCCTGGCGTTTCATTCTCTGTCCTCGCATTTCATTTTTCTGCTGGCTTTCCTCAGCTGTCCGCGCGTTTCATTTTTAGTTGGATTTCAGGAATCTTGGCCAGCGATTCGAACTATACTTTTGTTAGAGGGTTGCGACGCGTCTATACTTTTGGATTACAGGGCTGCGACGCGTCTATACTTTTGGATTCAGGGGACGGGTTTTCGCCAGAGAAAGAAGCGTTCCCGAATGCAAATTCTTTGCGAGGGTATGAATTCATTGATGTTATCAAAGCTACACTGGAAAAGGAGTGCCCTCTCACTGTCTCATGCGCTGATAATATCGCCTAAGTGCCAGAGACGTCATTAGAATGGTAATTGCAGTTCTTGTTTTCTTCCAGTTGTAATTCCAGTTCTTGATTTCTTCCAGTTCTTGTTTATGTATTTTGTCATGTGCAGGCAGGTGGACTGTCCATTCGTCTGGCCACTGGAAGATGAGATGGTACAAGATCGATTGCCACTGTTGCAGAGGCCAACCTTCCATCCCCCGGCGAGGACGCAGAGAAATTCTCCAAGAAGTTCATGGAGTTGGGATTTAACTACAAAGACATCGTCAGTCTACTCGGTAATTTCATTCAAGAAACCTTTTCAACTAATTTTTGTGGGAATCGAACCCTAACCCTGGCGCCCAAAAGAAATTTAACCTTTCTGTAAGTGTAGGTGCGCACACCATCGGTAGGTCACACCGTCGATTCTTCGAAGGCCGGTTCAACGATTTCAGAGGCACCGGAAAGTGCGACCCAAGCATGGGCACGAGTTTCACCGACGATCTGAGGTCCATGTGTAACCGCAGCGCCACGATTCCAATGGAAAACGACAGCGATCAAGTCTTCGACCCTCATTACTACAAGTCTTCTTCACTAGTCCCTGCGTTTTCCTCAGACGTTTTAGCAGTCTGTTTCATATGCCTTTCGGCGTTCATCAGTCCCAATTATGTGACTGTGCTAGTATAAGTTCAATGAAAGGCATACATTTATTAAAACAAGAGCAATAGCCGTTAGTCCCTCCCTTACAACTCTGACGACAATCGTTGTTAGTCTCTCCCCTCTAATATTCTGTTTGTCCAGTTTTAAAGATTTTGTTAATGTTTAATCGTTGACTTCTGGATAAAAATAAAATTAAAAAATTATGTTAATGTATTATCTAATATTCTGTTTGTCCAGTTTTAAAGATTCTGTTAATGTTTATTCGTTGACTTCTGGATAAAAATAAAATTAAAAAATTATGTTAATGTATTATTTAATTTACTTATGAAAAAACAAAAGTTATATTTAAAAATAAATTGAAGTTTAGTTATTAGAATACAGTCTTAAAATACAGTTTGAATGGATTTGATGATTAGTAACATATGTTTTTTATTAGGAGGTTACAAGTTCAAATCCACAGAGGTAGGATATGTATACCTGTGTAGACTTTAATTAATTGATAGTTTGTATTGATTTTTTTTTTAAATAAACTTAAGATTTTATATATATTAATGAGTGCTTGAATCAAAACAATTATCAAATTTTTTACAAAATTGTCCTACTATTATAGACAATATGAAATTCCTTATACATTATACATTCTGGCATACCCAAGCGCAATATATTCTGATATATTTTCTCAATAGCAAAATACATTTGAAATACATGATTAAGATGCTGATTAATATTCTTGTTCTTCCCGAACTTAAACTTGACTTGGTGTGTTATCTTTAGTTTTCATTGGTTCTCTTTCCCATCCTTCTTGGTCCTCACCAGATTGTCTAGTTCAAGAGATTCTTATAGTTTGATTGTTGGATCTTGACTAGATTGTCCAATTCAAGAGATTCCTATAGTTTGATTGTTGGATCTTGAATTAAAATGTTGGGATGTTGCCCTTGCTCTTAGTTAATTTCATTCTTTTTCTAGGACATCCATATGCCAAGAAGGTTTGCTATTGTTTTTTTTAGTTCACTGATCTATTATCTCTCTTCCTCTCTTACTCTTAATTGATTGCATCCATGTTCCATGGAGCCCATCATTTGAAGAAGCATTGCCACAGGTCCTCTATGTCTCCTGATCTAAAGTATCAGTTCTATGAAAGAGGGAGTTTATCATCTATTCTATGTTGTTGAACTTGGCTGCAAATTCCCTAATTTGAATTTTGGAACCTTCAAAATTATCTTCATGCCTCCTTAAAATACGTTTGATCTCACTCCATGAGGGATCCATAACGGGGTAGCTAATTTCTCCTTAATTCCATATATTTGTGCACAAAAACCAATTTGCAATTTCCTAGTGGGAGAAGGATGCCACTTATGTCCTGAATTTATCCCAGCAGTTGGATGGAGGGTGTTCCTACTCGGATAGGTCTAAGATCCATGATTTTGAGGGTATAGCTTAGTATTGAGGTCCTGGAGTATGTCGAGGTTGAATTGAGAACCCAACCACACATATACGTTGGCTAATAAACATACCCGAAATTCCCTGCGAGATCTAAATCCCCGTAGACCGCCAATTGACAAACCAATGGAAATTGTAGATATAGAGGACTCATAGAAAATGATTTTGGTCAACAGGTTAGCAAATTGATGGCCATCTAAAATAACCCTAAAATACCCAGAGACAAGACAAAGCTAGGAGGGGAAAGAAGCAGGGAAAGGAACCTCTATCTCGAACATAATTTCCTGTATATCCTCAGCGCCACAAATAGAGAGGTCGACCCAAAAATAATTTTTTCCCACAAACAAAATTTCACGAATTCTTATTAACAAACCATGAATACTGAAACTACGATGCTCATGGTATAACCAGGGGTACCTGAAAACTAGAGCGTCTTCACCACTACCATTCACTTTTCATGGTTGTTTCTCCTATCTTGGCCATCTGCTTTAGAGATGCACAAACCCATTATTTCCTTCCTTAGAAATTTGATGCCACACGCGTAGGGTTGAAGTGCGAATTTACTTTTCAAGTTAGTGAAGTGTGCAAGAAACAACCAATTTACATTAGAACATATTCTTCCATCCAATATATTAACTAGCACAACCGCAAAGTGGCTGGTGAACGTCGAAAGGCGATGCCAAAGTTTTTTCTCAGACAGTTGAAACACACAGATAGCTGAAACTCACATAGAGGTGAGGAAATCTAAAAGTTAATTTCAAATGTGGTAATTCCAAAGATTAATCAGTTAAATGTGACAATCATATGGTGCATGAACAACTGAAACTCACATAGAGGTGAGGAAATCTAAAATTTAATTTCAAATGTGGTAATTCCAAAGGTTAATCAATTAAATGTGGCAATCATATGGTGGTACAGTAATTTCTTAATATGATTAGGTAAATGTTAAAAAGTAAACAGGTTAACTGATACATTCAAAAATACAAGGAAGTTATCAAGAGTAAATCACATTCACTGATTTGGGAGGACGACTAAGAACATACTAGCATCTTCAATTGTTAGCCATTAGATTAGAATTTTAGATTAAAAGGTGATTAATTGTGCCCATCTCCAATAGGTATATGCCTTTCGGCGTAATTACAATCATCGTGAGATTAAGGGATGAGTTGAAACCTTAAGTTCCCATTTAACACTATGTTACCTTTTCTCATCTCTGATCCAACCTTGGAAAGTTTGTCTGCTTCGACATTTACTTCTCTTTTGAAGTGATATAGAGTGATTTTTTGAAAATGCAAGTGCATCTAGAGAGACATACATGACACCTAAATAGATATTTCCCCAATGATATTCCTTTTAACAATAACCATCATGGAATCTCCATATATGATGAGGTTTTTAATTCTCTTAGAATGAGCCATTTTGATACGTGCATAAAGAACATAGGCTTCCTCTTCATTGTTAGTGATTAACCCAAGTTCCCAAGAAAAAATGATAAGTGATTGACCCATGAACTTACAAATTATCTCCCTTGCACCTGGCGTCCCAAATTGTATTGATTTTTAATATTTGTAATGTTGTTAATTAATTAATTAATTTAAAATTATTATTTAATTTTTTTTGAATTATATTTAAATTGTTTGCAACTTGGATTTGATATAATTATTATTCTAGAATTTTATTAAAATAATATTGTATGTACAATTTAATTCACTTATTTACTTAGTTTAAGAAACATTTGTATTATTGTAGATGTGGGTGACCAGATGGAAACCCACACCCACTCTCCTGGAACGTGCCACGATGATTAGATGTGTTCCACCTCACATCCCCTCATGCTCTTTAACTACCCTCCCCCCTCGAGGCAACGTTCATTCACTACGTCCATGGCCCCTGCCTCTCACCCACGCACTATATGCACTCTTTTGCAGCTCCCACGCTCTAACAGTCCGACGACCATAATGGCATCGGACGTGACCCCTCCCCTCCCTCACGATCTTTCTTTGGTCGTATGTGTACAATCCCCTCACTCTCACCTTGCCTCCCTTGCAGACGAGCTCTTTGCGTTCCTTTGACATCACCCCTCTGTGTTTCGAGCTAGGTGGCAGCTCTAATTTGCACCTTGTCCTCCCAATTTATCCACCATTCCTCCTTGTCAGCACGACATCCCCACCCTGGGACAGAGTGGTCGTGACAGACACACCTCCTCAACTCCTCACCTGCCCTTCCCGACCAACCAAGATGGATTTGATCGCTCTGTTCCGGGTCCCCTACGACAATTGCTTGACGACTAGGAAGAAGAGATCTCTGGCTCCCTCCCAGCATCTCGTCGCACCTCTAGGCATCGACGCAACTATTGGGTGGTAAAACAACTACTCTCCCATGCTCTCCTCAGCCTCCCTGGTGTCTTTGTTCATAGCCCTTCTAGCTCACCTGACTCATCCCACTCCCCATAGCTCGCCCCCCCTTCTTCTCCAACCTCCCCCATCACTCGTCCTGCTCCCTCCGCAACCCCTCCCACCTCCTCGACGCCTCTCGAGACACCTAGCATCAGTGCTAAGGAGACACCTCCAAGCATGGGTGGCACATTGACAGCTCCAGGCATGCACAACGATGGCTCCAGGGATGAAAATCATGTTGGCTGCCCCATGCACAGACAACTCGCTGAAGGTTCCCGACATCAAAACAATAGCCCTCCCGATCAAACACCCGTCCACAGACAGCTCTAGCTCAGCCAATGACAGTGACAGTGACTTTCATGGTTGTCCAGTCATAGAAGAAAATCCCATGGACGACCCCATCCTTGATGTTTAGGCCTCTTCACCACTTCTCAGGTTTTTTTCAGGTTTATTTAGCTATTTGCAAGCTTTTCTGGTTTTCGGTAAAAGACACACAAATCCCTAAAACTCAGTTTTATTTTTTGGGGTATGCATGGTTTCCCATTAAGGGCAGGAAAAATTCCATGCCTAGTTTCCCACTAAGGGTAGGCACAACTTTTTCCACTATGTATTTTCTTGACTCTACTTTACTTCACTGTATTTTAATAGAATATACATCGAGCTTACAAAAAAAAGAAACATTTATATATAAATAAAACATAAATATGAACTTAAAAGAAAGACCAATTGTGGAGGGTGTGTTGCATCCCTCGTTTTCAATACAACTTTTTTCCAAGCCCTTCTATTCACCATTAATTTATTATGGTATGAACATTGAGTGTTATGTGCAATGGAAAATAAATATCATTGCAATGCCACTTGAAGATAGGAACACATTGAGTGCCATGTGCACTGGAAATTAAAAGACAACACAAATGCATTCCTCGAACAAGAAGGACATTTATTAATTATGTGTTTTATTTTTTAAAGGTCCTTCATTTTTTATGGAGAAACATTTCATTGCTCTCCTGACCTCTAAGTGAGCATATAGAGGGATAATTTATGGATTTTAACTTTTTCTAGCTACAACACCTTTAGGCCTTTAGCCATTTCTTCCCATCAAATGAGGCACAAGCCCCTCTTAGGGTCAATGAGCCCAAAAACCCAAAAGATGAGGAAACAGAGAGGAGGAAGTGTGGAAAGTGATAAGTATGGATTGGGATGGTACGATGACCCTTCAAGGAGACCCTTTAGTAGCAACCCTTTCCCCGAGGGTGACCCACTTACTAGGAAATCATGTCAACCACCAAGGTGAAATAAGGCAAAAGGTATAATTTCCAAGAAAATGTTTTCATAATCAAGAAAAGACTCTTTGCAACATGCGTAAATGCTTCAATTATTAAAATG
Source organism: Picea engelmannii (assembly GCA_009831015.1). NCBI lineage: Eukaryota > Viridiplantae > Streptophyta > Pinopsida > Pinales > Pinaceae > Picea > Picea engelmannii. The sequence continues at coordinate 10,265 of ML848279.1, read as the reverse complement.
ACACTTAGCATGAGACCAAACTTGTTACCACATGAAGCAACATCTATTGTCCTTTCTGGGCCAAGCTGATGTGGTGGACACAACTATGTTGTTATCGATGAATAGTGATGTGTGGTGGAGAGTAGAGGGGCTCAGCTGGTCATGTAGCTATCGACACTCCACGTCTTCATGTGGGCCTCGAGACAACATGTGGGCGAACGGATGGCAGCTGACATTTCATATCTACCATATACTGCTATTGTGAGTCCAAGCCCCTAGAAGCTTCTAATCTTCGTCTCATTCAGATTTGTGACGTCGTCTCTCCACGGCGTCGGGAGATTGCCTTCCTCTGGCTTCCAAATTCTATTAGTTGAATGATTATGAGGGAACGAATATTCAAATTTTAAATACGTTGAATGATTTTGATGGAACTATCATTCAAGTTTTAAATACATTGAACTCCCAAGCTCGTGATTATGAGGGAAGAATATTCAAGTTTTGAATACATTAAATCCCAATCTCAGGGCGATGAAGACGCCTTTCAATTTGCACTAAAAACTGACAGATAAATAATCATAAACCTTCAGCGAAAAATTGAAGTTAATCGGGTGACAATCCAAATATTACTTTTCACATTTTGGTACTCTTCATCAAGTGACATGAGAATCTACGTTTTATTTATTAATTAATATTAATAATAGGGCATACCCAGATCATAAGTCCCAATAACATTGCCCAATAATTTGATTGGTAAAGTTTACGAAGGTATACATACCCTACCCCCTTTATTTGAATCTATGACCTCTTAAAAGGAAACACATGTTCTTAACCATTAGGCCCACTCAGACTGTATATAAAGTTATATAAAATTAAAATTATTCTAATTAAAACTAAGATTAAATTTATTAATAATATATTAATTAATAAAATTAAAATTAATATATTGATTAATGCATTATTACAGTAAAATATAATTAGATTGTTCCTCATTTTGTCATTACCTATGCAACTTCATCAACCACAAGTTATATGGCTGTGGTAGTATCTAGCATCTAGAAGAAGTACATTGGTTGTGCTAATATAGCATTGCATGGTCAAAGTATTGCAGCGGTGCTACTAGATTGACTGTGCTAAGATAGTATTCCATGGTCAAAATAGTGCAGCGGTGTTATTCTTTGACCAGGACATGAACATGTCAGTCCACCAAAGTAAGTTAATTCGTACAAAACATTTTCTTAACATTTGGTAAGAATTTATGCCGAAGGTACAGTATATAACAGGGATTTATAACAAAGGTTTTGACTCAATTTAAAAGGACTTGGAATTTATATCGTGAATTTCAATTGTGTGAACTTCAACGACCAATTCGAATTCTGTGGGCAATTACGACATGTTTAACATTTGACCGAGTGCAACAATTATAATTCCATAATCCTTCGACTATTCACGACTCTGAGGAATACTTAATATCTTTTACAATTCCATAACCTTTACACTCATCACGACTTTGAGGAAGACAAAACAATTATTTTGTAGTGGAAATTTCAACTTTTCTGTTTTTTACTTTTCCTTTATATATAAAATGTTTAAAAATAGTTTTTCTCCATGTGTATATACTAGCACAGCTACATAATTGTGGCTTGTGGCAATCAGTTAGTTATCAAAGTAATTTTTAAATATGATTAGATAAATGTAAAAAAATAAACACATAAATTGATGTCTTTATAATAGTTAGGAAGTTAATGATTGAAATCACAGCCATTTATTTTATGTGACTACTAAGAATATTCCAGCCATATTTAATCCTATGCCTAAAAATATTTAAATTTTATATATAAAATATTTAAAAATAAATTAAAAATAATATTAAATATAAAAAAATTCATATAATAATAATATTAATATTATTATAAATTTTTATCGATAAGAGAATCTTTATTTATGATAAAAGAATCTTTTAGTACAAAAATTTAACTCCTAAAATCGAGAAAAATATACATAATTTATATATATAATAATGACGGTAAATAAATTCTACATACATATTGTTGTTATAACATGACTGAAACTAAAGTATTTGAATTGTTGTTATAACACGACTCAAACTAAAGTATTTGAATTATGAAATGCATGATTTCCGCATCTTCCCTTCTACTCTCATATTAGACTAAGTGAGTGCATTTAGGAAATGATATGAATGCATTTGGAAAGTTATCCATAAGATTTAGTACGTTAATGAAGATGACCACATTTTAACCAATTATGGGTACAAGGATACAATATTAGATATTCTTCAACCATTTTTATAAATTAAAAAATTATAACTATTATCATAATAGCTAACCAATATTGACATGGTATCCTCATAACATTAATATACTAAATCGAAGATAATATTAATATACTAAATCCAAAAAAACACTTGATAAGAGGCTTCTAAATTGACAATTAATAAAACTTCAATCATGCACTTACACTTGCCTATGTTAATTATGTAGATGGCCACTCATGAAAATATAACAGCCGTGTGATATCCTCTTTGGAGAGAGTGAGAAAAAATACATGTAAAACATAATGTCTACATAAAATTCACCATATATGATGCTCGGCGTTTCAGACTGCCACTCCGTTAAGGAGGGAAGTGGCTTAACCTGTAGCCTTATTTTGGATTACGATCAGGCGGGTGATTAGACAGTGAGGATAATCAATTATTTCTTGGGGGAATGCTCTGAGAATTTCTGAAAAAATTGTGGGGATCAACTTCTGTTTTGGCCTTCACAAGTCTATCGAAATTGTCGTGGAAATACTTCTTACCCCATGCTTCGGCTTCTATCACTGTGGAACTTCCATTGACTGCACTTCCCAGATCGAGATCCAAATAATTAACATAAGCAGCTCTGGGAGAAGAAGAAACATAAGGAGCCATGTATGCGTAAAGCTTTCGCATCCAGTTAAGGTAGTGCTCATCGTCGCTGCTTTCCTTCCACACCACCTTGTACTGTATGTCGAATATATTTCCGGCTCTGTGAGGGAAGGGCAGTGCAGTGGAAGGAATCCTGTCCATTATCCCTCCCAGAGGAGAGAAACATACAAAGGCGTTCACCTCTTCTATCATGATGTCCAACAATCCTTGGAGGCCTGGTTTGGGCAGCGGGGATCTTGCCATATCTGATTTTATTTTGAAGTGGACTTTGTTGAAATAGTATCTGTCTGTTAATTCGCTCACGTTAGTAGTCCCTCCGATAAAAGACGTAGACTCGATCCAGCTCATTTCACTGCACTCGTCCTCCTTCATCTTCAATTCCGGAAAGATTATGTTCACATTCTTCAAGAACTGCTCCTTACGTCCCAGATACATCCCTTGGAACGACGCATTCATATCCTTTTTCGTCCCTCCTTCCACTGTGATGCCAAAGAACTGCACACGCATGAACAGATCATCTTCCACGAAAGGCCAGATGTATTGCCATCGGTGGATGGTATCCGCCACCAGATCTCGCCCGGTTCTTGACACTTTAAAGGCCGTGAGGATGGTGGGAACTCTCACCAGTTTTATTTTCCAGGCAATCACGACGCCCCAGCTGCCTCCTCCACCGCCTCTCAGTGCCCAAAATACATCATCGCCCATCGCCTTCTTGTCCATAATCTCACCGGAGGCGTTAACGAGCAATGCGTCGATCACGTTATCCGCTGCGAGGCCATATTTTCTAGAGAGGAAACTCAGCCCGCCTCCGGCGAAATGACCGCCGGAGCCAACAGTGGGGCAAATCCCGGCAGGAAATCCATGGTTGTTGGTCTTGTTTGCAATCCCAGAATAAATTTCACCCAAAGTCGCGCCGGCTTCGACCCATGCTGTCATCGACTTCGTGTCGACGTGAACTTTGTTGAACTTCTTGAGATCGATGAGAGCGAAGGGAACATCGGAGGTGTAAGAGAGGCCCTCGTAGCTATGTCCCCCGCTACGGACTCGGATTTCCCACCCGTTTTTCACGCAGCAGACCACGCTATTCTTCACTTGCTCTTTGCTTTGCGGTATAACGATCACGTAAGGTTTGCGCACGCCGGGCTCTGCAAATCGAAGATTTTGCAGGGAAAAATTGAGCAGAACGTTATACTCTGAGGTAGAAGACGACGACATGGTCATGATATTTTTCAAACCGCGGTCATGTAAACACGATATCAAGCCGGCGCCCGGATCAGGCGCATCACGGGCGTTCGTAAGTGCCATTAAGAGAGGCAATAACATACAAAAACCAGTAAATAAAGGGCTTATACAACACTTGGCCATCCTCACTGATTAATCGATGCAATCAATCAGAAAACCAAAACTAAATCTATTGGCCGATGAGATGGGATGGCTCATTGATTCCTCAGCAACTCATTGAAACTTATAGAAACGTCTCAATTGGGTAAAGTCGAACAACTTAATCTAAATGTAATTCCTCTGGACAACGTAGTCGGTTGAGACACGTTCCACATTTGACTGATAACATTGAGAACTTTTGCTAAACGAAAGATTATGTCAGCTTTTGGATTTTTCCGCAATCATCGGATATATAATTTATGTGAGTTTTGGTCAAATAACATTTTCACATAAGACTGACAAATAACATTTAGAATTATTTCTTAGAAGGATTATCTTAAATTGTGGAATTTTTTTCTCAATCATAACATTTTCACATTATACTGACAGATAACATTTAGAATTATTTCTTAGAAGGATTATGTTAAATAGTGGAATTGTTTTCGCCATCATAACATTTTCACATAAGACTCACAGATAACATTTAGAATTATTTCTTAGAAGGATTATCTTAAATTGTGGAATTTTTTTTTTAGCAATCATAACATTTTCACATAAGACTCACAGATAACATTTAGAATTATTTCTCAGAAGGATTATCTTAAATTGTGGAATGTTTTTTCGCAATTATAGGATATATATATATTTCTAATGGTGTGGGATATGTATATTTTTGTAGAGAATTGGGTGGAGGATGTCTCTTGTCTTACAAACAAGGATTACATACACCAATTTGGTGTTTAGCTTGAACCTGACCTTAAAATTAGATTATTATTATTATTAAAAGGTAAATTCCATTTTCACATTTAAGTTAACTAATAACATAAAAACAAATTATTTTAATTTTTGGATTTTTTTTTACATAATTTTGGGTCAAATTACATTTTCATTTGACTGATAATATTAAGATTTTTTTTTGGTCAAATGAAATTCTTTTCATTTGAATGATAATATTAAGACTTATTTTTGTTAGACTTACATTTTCATTTAGCTAGAAATATTAAGACTTTTTGTTTACAAAGGAATATCTTAATTTTTACATTTTTTTCACAATAACATATATATAATTTTAGGTCAAATTATAATTTTTATTGATGGAATTGTATTTTTGAATATATAAATGGATTCAACTCCTTAAGAATAGATATCAAACCTAAATTTTATAATTTAGATAATTAATATCCTTATTTTAACTAGTGAATTTTTTCCTCAAATTTAAGTGGTTAATTCTATATAATTTGAGTGTCCCTAGGGTTTTGAATCCATTTCTATATAAAAAATTGTGATTTCATGTAGATTATGTTGTCGGATTCCGACGAAAGAGGGCCAAAACATAGAACAAGATTTTTTTTAACCCTGAGCGCCTCTAAGATTCATTGAAACCACTACAATGGTGACAATAGGGGGAGGAGTGTGGATCCCTCCTATCATAACATTGTGGTTGGAAACAAACATACTCCCAACATTCAACCTTCAACCAATATCATGAACCACCCCATGACACCCCGTCCCTAGTATACCGAAAGTACTATGTGCGACCCAAAACTAAACAACTGAATGAATCCCAACATGATGAACCTAGCAACTCAAAAAAACAACAAACAGGAACCTGCATCCTGCAGGCCAATGAAACATTGAGTTATGAAATTAGAACCACACAGATCAACGAAACCTTTCAATACACGCAAGACCACGTTATCATTTGTAAATTTATGGGTCTTTAGCCTTTGAAAAAAGCCTTGATCTGGTGGATCAAGAGACAATGGGAACCAAAATGAGACGTCGAAAAAATTGGTCTCAAAGGGATTTTTTACCACTTTATTCAACAATGTTCAAGACTGAGATAGAATATTTGAAAATCATCCCTATTTCTTCAAGTCTGCAAGCTTATATCTCTGACTCTAGATCGAGAAATTCAACCCTGCTTAGGAGGATTTCAGTGTTTCCCCTATCTAGATCCATCTGCACTCCCTATCACACGGATATTGGGATCCATAAATCTTGCAGGGCATTGGAAATACCCTTGGCTCCTTTGTAAAAATTGTTGAGGAAACAAAGTAGGGAAAATATATGTCATATGATTGCATTTGTGTCTACTTGAATATGTCAAATCCATTGTCGACTTCAATCTACTTAAGCTTCTAAGACTTTGACTGGATTCAGGCAATTGACTATGAGCACATCCCTTTTCATTGTAGAAAATTCCATGCTCATGGGAATATCTTCCAGGACTATCCCTTGAATGCCCATTCAAATTTGGTAAAAAATGCAATAGCGAAGGATGAGGAGGGATTTCAAAAAGTCACCAATAAGAGAAAATCTCTAAGAAAAATTCCACCACTGCCAAATACAAAAGGCCTTAGGATCATTAATATCTTCGAGACTCTTTCCTCAATCCATGATCACATCTAGGCGGAAAGGAAATCCCAACAAGCGAACCAACAACTCAATGCTTCAAAGAACCACCCTCACCTCGATTATGATAAAAAAAAGAGACAAAGGAACAAATTATTTAGGAACTAAACATACAAATGTAGAGGACGACGAATACATGATCTCTACAGTAGAAGGAAATGAAGAGCATGATGAAGGGGAAGACATGGAAGTAGGAGATATGGATCTACAAGGAATGATGATGCATGCGAGAGAAGAGAGGAAAACTCCATCTAAGAAAAACAAATCCAACTTCTACAAATGCCTCTTCTCAAATACAAAGCCAAACATGCAGCCACTCCCAAAGGTTAGCACACAACATCTTCTTCTTTAGGAATTAAAAATGTTATCTCTAAGGAATCTCCCAAAATGTCAAAGGAGGAAAGAAAAAGAGGTCTCCAAAGCAATAAGCAGTTACTTCAAGAGCTTGAAAAAATCTTGGTAAACTCTAGGAGAATCTCTCTCATGACGGAGAAGTTCCAGGCCGCCCCATCCACCTCTTAATGAATATTATCTCCTGGAACACAATGGGCCTCAATAGCCCAAGCAAGCAATGAATCATGAGGAACAAAATCCTTAGAAACCAACCAACAATTTACTCATGATCCAAGAAACCAAATGATAAACTGATAAGCTCAACATGATAGCCTCTAAATGATGGACATGTTATTTCTCTATGGCTATATATTTTGATGGTGCCTATGGGGGATTCATGCTCTTATGGAACCCCTTGGGGATCCACCTCTCCATATTTTTTTCCACAAAAAGATCGTTGTCTTCTCATTTTCAACTAATCAGATTGGATGAATCAAGATTCATTACTAGTGTCTATGGACCTTAGTTAATGGGGGGAATCTTCACTTCCTTAGAAACATATAAAACCTCAAATATATAGTGGAAACTCACCATTGGATCATTGGAGCATAATTTGACATGATAACTTACCTGACAGAGAAATGAGGCAGAATTAGACACACAAATGTGGAATTTGAAAAATATAAAGAAATTATCTAAGCCTTAAACCTAATTGACTGGGACATAGTGAATGGAACACATATTTGGAACAACCACAGAGGAGGAACCCACCAAATTGCGTCTTGGTTGGATCAATTTCTTCTCATAGACTCATTACTCATTATAGGTTTAGCGATTGAAGCCACAATTAGAACATTGTCCAATCTGCAAATATCTTGACATCAAAGTGAGCGCAAAAAATATGCCATTCAAGTTTTAATCCTTCTGGATGGAGCAACAATCATTTGAAACAAATATCGAAAGGTGGTGGAAGGAAGTAGCCATAGAAAATGGCACACCAATGTTCAAATTCCAACAAAGGCTCAAGAATATTAAGCTTCAGATCAATGTTTGGAATAAAGAAGGGTTTGGGGATATCTTCCAGGAGCAAAAGGACCTCAAAAATAAGATGGAGCACATACAACAAAAAAAATCTTAATAGTGATAACTGCAAATATTGCAGCAAAAGAAACATACCCGAAAATCCAGTTAGCCCTCTGTCACAAGCAAGAGGAACAACTTTGGAGGTAGAAGTCCAGGGTCCAATGGCTCCAAGCCGGGGAACAAAATTCAATTTTTTTCATTGATCTATGATCTAGCATAGATACCACAACAAAATAGTGACTCTAAACCAGGGAAGAAAACTCTCCAAGCATGAAGATATTGAATATGAGTTGACCTAATATTATAACACCTTGTTAGTAGAACTCCAACCTAACAAAATGACAACCATAAAAAAATAACTCAGTACATGCCAAATTTGGTCACAATGAAACATAACGATGCTTTAATGAGGTAGATCTCTCTGAAGGAAGTAGAATAGGAAGTCATGAGCATGCTAAAAGGAAAATCCCCTAGTCCATATGGCTTCGTCACTGACTTCTTCCCTGCTTGTTGGTTTATTATCAAGCATGACATTGTAGAACTAAAAAATCATATCCATCAAGAAATCTGAAGTAAAATATGGCATCAATGGTTGTGGAAAAAAATGTCCACCTTTCTTTCGCTATTGGCCCAAGGGAAAACTCTCACTTGGGACAACCTTACTAAGAGAGGCTTCTCAGGACCGTCCTACTACCACCTCTATAACAATCAAGATGAAACAATAGATCATCATTTTAATAACTGCTCCTGCGTGTCTACTCTATGGGATTGGGGGGATATACATTTTTGGAGATTAGATCACAATAGAATAAGAATTAGGGACGCTATCGAAGGTTGGCATCAACAAATCAATAACAACCCTATTATGAATAGAGCGTGAAAACTCCTCCTATGGTTTATACTATGGAAAACCTGGAAAGAATGGAGCAAATGCAACAAATGGAAGTACAATGTGTCTGGCTCAAAATCAAGCAAGTTATATGTGAAACTATTTTCCTCCACACTTAGATAGAACAAGAGTTGAATAGGGACCTCCTATTTCACAACATCCTTTCAACCCTTAACCTTGACCCTCATAATCAAATATCCTCTCTTCAAATGGTGCAGAAACCATGTGCATCTCCTTTAGATAAGACAGTCGGTGGCATTGGGGGATGGAAAATTAAGTTATAAGTATGCGACATATACTCAATATGGGGAAGGGTGTGTAGATTTAATTTTTAGTTATGGTTCATACCACCAAACTCATTAACAAACACCTCTATTCTATCATGACTTCGATCAATTTCAGGCTTCATCATTCCAATGAATGGGTTGTCTAGGCCATTTGAAAGAACTATGGATTTGAGCAGATATCTCGTCTCATCAACATAATTTTTCTAAATGAGATCGCTTCGGCTTTGAGGGTGTTTAGTATGAAAAATAAGGTTGGCGATTTTCCCCACCGTAGAAGCTCTCCTCTGAATATCTGGATGGGCAGGGCTATCGAAGGTGCCGAAGGAATCACCCCAACCCCTCAACCTCCTACAGTTCAAGCCCCAAACCCATCACCACATGTGTGCAACAAGACGATTAGGCATCTGCAAATGAATACTAGGAGAAAATCCCACAACACATCTAGGAGGAGATAGAAAATGTTGAGGAATTTGTCCGCCTTGAGCAAGGTTCCATCCATGAATGGGAAATTGACACCAAAATGAGCAACTGGGTACTAGATGTGGGAAGTTCCAAGGTGAGGGACACAAAGTATTGGAAAATGGTGTACATGTACTGGCACATAAAGACATTTGTGGGAAATATTCTACAGGATAGAGATGACAATCATGAAGAGATCACATTGCAACTGGAAGAGGTGAGGTGACAACTCCAGGATATCAGAGACAAACTCCCAATTCGGTCCCAAAAGAGCGATGTTCCGAGTGATGGGAATCCCAAGCCTCAACATCATAAGCACTCTACAAGGGCAAGTGGCCTCTCTCCAAAATAATTTCTAGTATGTTTAGAATTTTGACTATAGCAAATAGTTTTTATAGGAGATATTTAGATGAATATATAAAAGCCATTAAGTTCTCCGTCTAGTCTTATTGCTTTACAAGTTTGGCTTTGATTCATAATTTACTTCAAACTCTATAAACATATAACTTTTTTTTTT